>JAOXNN020000067.1:617223-662676 GCA_028571205.2 Hydropsyche betteni | reverse complement strand
GGCTTCGGTTCACACCGCACCTTCCCTCTATATAATTTATAATCGTGTCGCTTTTAATTCATTTAATTACACTAATGTAATTTTTTAAATGTCTGACAACTTATCTTTTCAGCACATCTCATTTGTAATTTCGCTAGGGTGCGTGCTGAATACCATAACCATTTATAATGCTATGATTTAATAAGCGTTTTATTTATAGTGCGTACACTTCTAATGTCAACAAATTAGTAAAGTTCAAATGTTCAATTTGTGTCACTTAATTGTAAAAAAATTTTCAATTATATAATTCATTCATTTAATCGATTTGTGAGCGTATTAGTTGTGTATTGATTACAATTAAGTGTCAAGTGGTTATGATGACGTACCTACTATTTAAAAAGTAAATAAAATAACTTTTATTAATTAATAGATATAGAAAATGATGATTTTTTTCCAATGATACATTGTCAAAAAATCTCCAATAGACATCATACAACATATGTGATGAGGTGTTTTCATCGATTCGATACAGTTATGAAATTGTCGCTCACAAAAAATATTCAGCGTCATTCCTACTGCAATTTTCCGAACAAAAAACGACAAAATGTCGCAAATTTCAATTGCTCCAATTTGGCCCAAAGCATATCCGATTGTAATGCTGTGAATCCGAATCGCGACATTTTCCCAAAATATTATATCGACGCACAAAGCAGCGCCGATTCGCGACAGTAATTGCGCAAATGTATGATTTCACGCCAATTTTGACAAACACCCGCGAAAAGCTCAAAACGATCAATGATGAAAAAACCGACCGAAATAAAAACCGTTTCCCATAACAGAGCGCGATGCATGGTCACACCATGTAGCGTTAGGCGCACCTACACCAATTACGTGTAAAAATACACTCCGGTGTTCGAAATAGTAAAATCGTAATTTTCGCACAGTGAACAACTGACTTTACGAGGACATTAAAATCAATTAGAGCCAGACGCGCGTTTGTATTCAAATTAACAAATTAAATCGTTAAATCGCCAGACTACGTATTGGGAAGGCTTCGTTTGTTTTGTATGTGAAATTACTTTATTTGAGAATAGAAAGTTTCTATCGGATCATTATATGCAACAAAAACCTTTTATGATGATAAAGCAACTCACGTTAAATTTAAACGCTGAAAAAATATGTTTTTCCGGGTCACAGTGGAAGTTGATTAACTGAAGGGATCGAAACATTTTTCGTGATAAAAAAAATCATGTTAAATATCATATGTATATAGTATTATATTTTTTCAGGACCACAGTTGGTATTATATCTTGTTATCAGATTTTTTTATATTAAACGTTTTCGTTTTAAATGATTTCCACTTTAATATTATAATTAATATAACTATAATGTCTAGTTTCTGGTCGCTTTATTTGTCAACTTTGTTGTCTGAAAAAAAATTATTTTAAAAATCGACTCATGTAAAAATTCAGCAGATATGGCACAATATTTGCTCGGTCTATTTAAATTATATCACGTAATATCCATTATTATTCGGATTTCGATTCGGAAGAATTTCACGCATTGTGTTGAAAAATGAAATGGTCCGAACGAGGAATTTAATTAAATTTTTTAATTGCTTCGTTCCACGCCATCATTGACAAATAGCTTCCTAGATACGAGACCTTTTGAATTACGATCGCTAACATTGTTAATAAATATATGTTTTTTTTATATCAATTAATTCGTTATTTAACTAGATGATTTATGCGCCATTGTTCCATCGCGCACTGTTTAATCATTCCGTTATCGAGCGCCGATTTGCAAAGCAAAATATTATTTGATCGATATCGTACATAATTGCAAAGTTTATCCGTAAGCCAATTTCGTGAAAATGATTAATCGAACGACCGGGTCATCGATTTCTTACGGTTTGACTTATTGGTTTTCGAATTTTTAATTTATTTTGCACCAGGTACGAACGGGTTCGTTAATTGAACGAAGCGCCTATGTGTTTTTATAAGGTTCTTTTTGGTATTTTTTTTTTACCGAAACGACTTACTAATAGTTGTTTATGACTACAATTTGACCGAAAATTTGAACCGTGAACGGCGTTACACAATAAGTACAAATTGTGTCTGTTCCGTAAAAAAAATAATTGTCCATGTGAAATCACAAAAATTTTTTTGAACGTGTGAAAAATGAGCGAATGAAAACGTGAATAGTTTGCGAGAATTGCACTTGTCGATTTAATTTCGTTTCATGCTTAGCATATTTTCATGTTGGATTTTTTCGCGATTATCATCTCAAAGAGAAAATTTTTCACTTACTCAAGAATTTTCATTATTGATCCAATTTCAAACAATATATTTAAAAATAACCCCACCACCGACTATATTCATTCTTTTTTTTCTATAATATTAAAAGATCATAAAACGTGATAGTAAAAGAAAAGATTGAGACACTGAAAGTGAATCACGCAATCCTTGACACCTAAATCACAGACGGATTCATTGAAGCGACATAAATCATACGACATCCACCATCCATTTAGGTGCTCGATAATACTCCTCGGGCTTATTGAGGCCATAATTTATTACATGTGTGTCTGGCCCAACCAAATTAGCTCCAAATAAGCGGTTGAAAGCAGCTCGGAGACACCACTCCTGGACACGAGGATTAATAGCGAGCACGTGCGCTTCAATTGAAGCGAGACTCAATGGAATAGGAAGAATAAAAGGTGGACTACATAAATAAACGTCGCACGTTCTAGTGGAGGGACTATTGAAGTGGAAAGTGAATGGAACGGAAGGAATTGAGGAAAGCCTCGACAATAGGTTTTGTGAAGGAAGCCGTCTCGATCGGGTATAACCTTCGATTGGATGGATGCATCTGCATCGATTCTATATTATAATAGTTTTTGTTGTATTTTTCTTTTATTTAATATGAAATATTTGGGTTTATTTTTAACGGATTTTATCTATTGAAAGTACTGGTTTTTTAAAATTATTGAAGTTAAGCAGTAGTGGATTTAAATACTTCGCTAGAGGCTCAAGGCGTCAACAATTTTTGTATTATTACGTATACAAATATTCAGGACATTATTCCAAATCTACTCCTCCCTTTTCTCCCTATTTATTATACATAAATTATTAAAATTGTAAAATTTAACGTCGCTGATATATAATAGTTGATTTTCAGTCAGATTCTGAAGTCTCTAGTTAATATTTTGTGAAAATTAAAAAAAAATGTTAGTTTGGATTGTCCGTATTCTTCGGTTATCCATACCCATCCTCTCCAGCATATAATCGAAAGTATACTGTACTGGGGCCTTTTTCAATCGGAGTTTCTAAGGCAAGAACCTCTACTGTCTATAAGTAAACCCGCCACTGAAGTTATGCGATACGTGACATATTTATAAAATATAATAATCGGAAACTATGACAATTTTTTAAAAGTCACATTTTTTTAACAATACCCAAAAAAATTATTTCCCATTCAATTACATTAAAAACATCCAATCCTTAAATACCACAAATAACAAGGATTCAGAAACCATATCGAAAATTGCAATACATCCACTGATTAACACATCAAAACTAATCAACAAACCAGACGGATCGTCGCCGCCAACGAGAACAATTGCGCAACACAGCAATTTCGCATGATACGAATTTGCATTTATAATGGCATATGTGGACCCATGGGCCGGGATTGCGAGACGCCATTCTCTCGTAGACCCATTAACATCGCCATGGGAATATCTGGACCCATTCATGAATCCGCGGCCATTCATCATGGAACAATTGGCGTTCGCGAAAACGACTCGTTTTATTAGAGACGTTTAACTATTTAACACTATGACTGTATGCGGTTATTGTCGTTCGTGATCTTAGATGAATGTAATTGTTTGCTTTGTGAGAGGTGTTTGTGTAATGTTCGAATTTGTGGCGATTTTTTGTATGAAATGTATTATTTTATGACGTGATATTTAGAGAATATTAATTCTTATTTAATTTGATATTAATATATTTACTAAATGGATTTATGATAATGTAATGTATTTAAATCTATATTATGTGTTGCCGAGCTTTGGTAATCGGTACGAAATTGTTTGTTTAACGAGAATTAATTATTGGCGGAAAAAAATATAGGAAGTCAAAGGTGTTGTCCATATATTGTGCGTTCTATTGTTCCATTTTTTTTTCGTTATTAAATATAATAATATATTCTACCCTACTGTTTGGGAAAAACTGTTCCACATGCGTAATCTAGATTTATAGTAACACATATCCAAATTCGCACGCATTGTGCCCTCAAAAATCAAGGTCGAACTTGCGTATTATTTATGCATTATTTTATTCGCGAAAACGCACAGTCTACTCGCAATACAATTATTTAATTTGAATATATTCAGCGAACATAAATAATATCAAGAATCACCCAATCATTATGCGTTGATATTCAAAACAACACATTATGTGAATATTCCACATTATTTGTTCTTCCCACAAAAAAAAATCGACGCATAAAACATATTAGTGTGATTTTATTACGCTCACTAATTTTCTGATTCTGTAAGCAAATAAATAAATCACTTGCTATAGAACATGGAGGAAGGGCCTTGTATCATTTTGCTGAAACATATAAAAAACAAAGATCACAATAAAAATTAACAATAAATCGTCGGTAAACATTAGCATTAGTGTCGCGCGCGAAAGGCCAATATTTGAATACAATGACTATCCGACAATTCGACATGTGAATTTTATTCGACAAAATGTACGAACGAGGCCGATCGTGTTCGCCATATTTGTGATTTATATCTAATATATTCGTCAAACAAAAGATATTAAAAAAAAATCTCATGATATTTTACGGCCGACTCCATTATGCAAAGATCGGAGTGACGCCCACGTGTTTTCTTATTAAATTTGTGCAATTCGAAAAATATGATACGAAATTCGGAAAGGAAGTTGAGGGTTTCTCCCTCGATTTTAAAAAATTCCGCCGGAAACTGAGAGTATAGGTTAACTTGATTTCGATGTTTTTTTGACACGTGTTCATGTTCACTTTTTACCGCAAAACCTCCGTCGTTTCCTAATGGTGTGTATTTCAACAAAAAATCGTGTAATTAAATAAATTTTGGTTTATATTGGAAATTTTACGTCGTGACTATAATTTGCTTGAATGTTGGTAAATGTACATCTGCTTCTGAAGCACATGCATCTGAAACCTTTGAAACTTTCACGGACAAACATCCCGATTTTAGTTTAGCACGTGTCTATAGAAATCGAATAGAGTTTAGTAGAATAGAAAAAAAAATAGTTTAAAGTTTCACTTTCTCTTTAGATTTAGGGGGTTGTGCCTGAAAGGAAATCGTGAAAGTGATATTCGATACTTTAGAATTATTGTCGGATAGAGTATTCTTTGAATTTTCACTATCGTTCAATACGTAGGCTTCTGTTCAAATATTTATCACATATTTTTATTTATGACAGAAAAAATGCGAATCATATTTGAATAACAATCAATGTTTGACTTACTGACACCCACAATAATTTCAAATAACAAAATTATTTTAACCGTCGTACTGAATAAAAAAAAAAAATTATTCAACCGTTAAACTTACAATTCGCAAGTACATTTATTTAACACATATTTACACAGCATTCATAAAGATATAACATCAACAAAATTTTATATTTTCAACGCATACATTACCATATTCGGCACGTCCACTAATTGTCAATTACATGTTTGTCATCTAATAATCGATCGAATCAAAATATATTCAGACGCAACATGCATATTTATTAAGCAAATGTCAACGCACCCATCCAAATAATTATATTTAATTTACCGACCCGTCCATGCATTAGAATAAATTACTTCGATTTGTTTACGTACAATTATAAACACATCCGCATAACGGACGGACCGAATCGCGAAAACCCATCTCCAAAACCCTTAATCTGCCATCGATCGACACTGTATAAAAGCGATAATCGAGAGCACAAGCATCACAACAAAATCCTCGACACCCACCGCTTTGTATCCGCCACGAACGTGCTCGGAGCGCATTCGAGATGCGCAATCGAGAGGACCACCTATACGACGGGCAGGCCGTATGGGTGGCGGGATTGTTCCGTGTTTCGGAACAATCCGGGACACTTCATTTATCAGGACGATATCAGATCGTAACCCCATATCCTTGCGCTTGATCCTTGATCCTTGATCCTTGTGCTTGGTCCTGTTTGCGTGTTTGAGATGGTGTTTGGGGAGCACGTGCTACTTGCACGTGGTTTTAATTTTTTTTTTTAATGAAATGCCGATCGTTGAAGTTGAGAGATGTTTGTGAAGTTCTAAATGTGACTAAGGTATTATTCGTACTAGTTGTTAGATTTTAGATACTGGGTTATATCTTTCAATAAGGACAATTTACAATAAAATTGGATAATTTTCACACGTTGTTTAAGACTATGACCTTCCATAGTGATTTTCCGTAAACAATTGATAACAAATTTGACAGATGTCATTTTAACAACATGGCTGCAATGACCTAACAAATTTCGAGCGTTCCTATTGAAATATCCTATAGATAACAGATACAAAGATGCGAAGTACTAATGTCAATGTAATTAATTAGGTACTAAAATGTAAATAATTTGATAAGACGAATTTAATGATACTGAAGAAATGTAGCTAAGTGCTCAAATTAATGCACTAAAGCTATTTATTTTATAATCACATGAAGAATAATACCTAAATCAATTAAAGGTTTTGTCTTCTGATTCATAATCACATTTCTTTAGTTTTTCAGATAGATTAAAAAATCGAGAATTTTTTTTCGCCTACTTAGTAATACATAAAATTGTATTTCTTAAAATCATATTTAGCTAAATATAATAGTTACAGATCAACAACACATAATCATATCCTTCTATTACATCTCAGATATATAATAACTTAACATTGGTATTTTTTGACAAAATTGGATTAAAAAAACTGCATATATTGATGATGATGATGATACAAAAATCTATTTATAAAGACTAATTTGAGCTTTCAGGGTGACCTAGGTAAAATCCAAACATATTCCATCCATATGAAGCGCGGGTGCATTTTTCGCATGTGCGTCGCTAATTTCGAATCCTATGGGTTTTTTATACGGAGAATTTTTTAAGATTCGGCGCATAAAAATTCTTCATCTCCCCCGTCCAGGTGTGGGCGGGAGCGAATCGAAAAATATGCGCTTCGGAAGCAGATGAAAACAAAATAGTACGTGAAAAAAATCTTTAAAAAATAATTATGTTAGACGCGTCTATGTGTCATCTGCTCCCAATATCGGAGATGGATTCGAAAAAAGTGCATCATCTGCACGCGCGCTGCGTGCGCGTTTTTTCGATTTTTAATGCCGTTTTCAAAAAATGCGAAATGCATGTGGGTCACAGGATGTTTTGATCTTTGATGGCTATTTTTGGACTTTGCCAATCGTTTCCAGAAACGCCGAATGTGTGTTTTTTCATATAAAAAAACATGCTGGTCTTATTAAAAAAGATGCATATCAATTTCCTGTATTTGCGTATAATATTATACAATGATGCTATTTTCAATAATATAGTTGAAAGTGAAATTTTGTATTCAAATTTTATTATACATAAAAAGTACGTTTAAATATAAACTTTTTTTACTTGTTAAAAACCCTATTTCAATCGTTTACTATGTTGTAACAAGGTAACCCTTTCGTTGTAGTTACAAAAAACTTTTTTTTCTTACGTTATATTTTTAATCTAACACGTCTACTTTCGTATACATAAAAATATATCTTCTTTTTTGACAAAGCAGATGTCTTATAAAGTTGAATCTTCACTAACAGCTGATTCGGAAAGTAACCGATAAAAAAAATCTTAGACATATGGACACTACGTTATCAACCCTTTACTCTATTTATATCAGTATAAAAGTAAATTTAGGGCCTGTATAATGGTGATTTACTGACTGCAGTATAACGTTTTCGATTTCTTATTAATTTTATCGAAGTCTTTTGATCTACCTTTTTAATTAAAATATCATTAATCGTTTTGAATTTAATTTCATTGAACTTTGTGCAAATTTATTATGATATTCATTGACATGATATAGTAAATCGATTAATAATATTCTTCGGTCATCATCATTAAGTCAATGTTAGTACTCAAGCTGTGAAGTTGATTGTGCAATACAATATATTTAACCGCTTGATTAAGAAATTATTAATATAGACATAGATAAATGAACGTTATAAAAACCCTATTTAGAACGAAAAACTTTCAATACAAAAAAATACAAATTTTCTCATGCACAACTTTTAGTTGCGAACTTATGCACTTAAGAACAACCAATTTCCATTAAACAAAAACGATTTATCAATCGAATTATCCGACATATGTAACCGGAAAGTTATCTGTCGACTCCTCGAGTTCAGAATGGTCGAAATTCCATGTCAAAAGGTGGCGATCGGGCAGATGTTGCAACTTTGCAACACTGTTGCATGTAAAAACCTCTTAAAAACAACATAAACAATACACATTCGGATAAAAGCGACGTTTGGCGACCGCTCTTTATCCGAATTTATTTTTTTATTACGTTTCCAGGTTTTAATTTAACACTTATTCCGGTAGCGTTTGGCCGCAGGTGAAATTCCCTTCCATGGGAACGTTGAGGATGCATTATTAATTGCGCATTCGTGACGTGCTAAATTACGACAAACGAGCGAAAAAGTCGTAGTTTTTTTTCGACAATTTGCTGCTTTGTTTATTTTACATTCGGCTTGAGCGAGGTTTTTTGGAAGATTCAATTGAATTTCGATTTCTAAAGTCTGATTGTGAGTAATGGTAAAAAATGAAGTTATCGCGTTTTAAAAATACACGGCTGCTCGTATGTGTATTCCTTAGGGGAACATCACATTAAAATGATCTATCATCGAAAAAATGACGAGGGGAAGATATGTCATCTTTAAGCGTAAAAAATGGAGCCTACTTCCGACCGGGGATGAAACGATCAAGTAGCGCTCCGAGATATACCCTTGAAAATTCTTTAAGGGTAGCTCAGATAAGGACTTTTATTTATAGACATATTATCAAAAAACTAATCATAAATTATCCTCGTTATCGTTAGATTCAATCTGGGAATAATATCTTGTGCACTGCGTGTAATTATTATATGGTAACTGATATTTTATCTAATCAAATATTAATAAGCAAAATATCATTATAAAATTTTCTATTTATAAATCGAATCCTATTTATATACGGCGAACTATGCATTGGCCAAATTAAAAAAATAAATCTCGACGTACGAAATTCGTTTTAATTTGGTAATATTTTAAAATTTAATTTCACTAATTGGCATAAACCGCATGCTGAGATTCGTCGAAGTCAAACTATAATACACTTAAAATTTTAATACACACACGACGAAATTCGAATATATAACGACCGTAAAAAGACGTGAACTTTCAACGTAGCGCTCTTTTTCAACAAACGCTTTTACACTTTCATGGTCATTATCATATCATTATATTGTACATAACTAATACAATGTATTATATTTTTTCGAATTTCAACACATCTTTCAAAGATTTACCGTGGCGCCTTCCAGTAAGAATATATTACATTATGAGGGTCATTTTGAGAACTCGAATTCACTTCTTAACGATATTGTATGTTATAATTTAATTTTAAGATGTTAAAAATTTTATATTAATATTTTTTTGATACTTATCAATAAAATCAATAATTGAAAATAATTTCAATTATTATTTTTTCTAGAAAATTTAAGTAATTTTGAGTTTAATAATAAATCTTTAATTTTACTTTTCAAAAAGATTTCTCCCAACATCCTTATAGTATTCAATCAAAATTCAAGATATTTCTATAAAATTCAAATCCTAAATAATAAAATGACTACTGAAACGACCCACACATATATTTTCATAACATTTTCTAAACCGTATCAAATCACCCTGAAAAGAAGCCGACTATCCCTATACACCATTATACCGAAAGACACGTCCACTTTTTCGACGATGGAACAAAGCCATCCCTCACTAATTTATGCCGCGCTTTCGAATCGGGAATTTCCACAGTTCCAAAGTGGCTAACTTTTTCAGAGTTTACCGACAAGCTGTCGCTGACCAACTGTATGCTCCGTAATAATTCGTTTTAACAAAAAGCCAACCCTTCGACTGGAAGGGTTGAAACGCAAATTGGCCATCGTACCGTGTGCAGGCGACATATGGTCTCAAACTAGAGTTCGCCTATTTTTCGGGCTTTGTTTTGTTTTGTTGAAGTGTAACGGTGTCATTTTTGTCTCCATATAATGTATTTTTGAATATTCAAAGTTGGAATATTTCAAATATATAGTTTAACGACATCAGTGGTGGACCTTGTGTCTATAATTGACTATCTTTTAGAAAAATGAAAAAATTAGGATTTTTAAAGATGATAATCTTTCAAAAAAGGTGTAATAGATAAGTTTTAATAAGCAGCTTATTTATTATTTAAAAAATTATTGTCTTTAACCATAATTTTTTCGTTTTTCTGAGTCAATTATGGCTACATTGTTCATCACTGGTATCGTTTTCCTAATAGTTTCAATTGTTGATACTTTCACTTGATTAGATGCAAAATTTATTTAATTGATTAGTGTGACAACGACTTTCCTATATATGAACTCGAAATTGAAAAAGTTTTAAAAGTTAAATTTGAATCAGAAAAACTGCATTTAAACAGTTTTAAAGGCCTTCTTAATGTATCACAAAAAACTTAATTATTTTTCGTTATCAACAAAATAGAAGACATAAGTGTTTGAATACTAAGCCCATTACTTGTCAAACATGTAATCTTAATGACTTCAATCTACCGACTTAGCTTAATTTCGATGAAAACCAACACTTGTACAACTCTAAACCGTTGACCAACAACATCTAAACATACCAAAACAACATAAAAACTAAAAAACACCTTTGGAATTGGAAGGGTTTTCTAGACGCCGGATATACGGCTCGTGGATACGGAGCGTGCCTCTTGCATTATACGTTTGGCCGCCGACGAGTCTCTCATTTCACGGAAACATTATACTTTGTTTAACACGTCATACAGGGATAATTCACGGCTCGATTTTCGTAAGATGGCCCCTTCGATGGCCACGAAGATGACCCGTCACGGCTAGACCGAACCGACGGTGGTAAATCGTGGATTTTCAATGAATGTGTGCGAATAAAATACGATCGTGCTCGTTAGTTGTGCGTTGTTTGGGCATATTTATAGGCAATAAGGCTTCTATTATGCGGTAATTGAATGTCGCAAGTGATTTTGTAGTCTGAGTGAAGCAGGGATTCTAAATCTGTTCGCGATATTCAATTAGATAATGAAAAATCAAATTATTCTAGAATGAATAGAGTTGTTAAATTGAATATACAAACAACCCCGTACTGTGAAAATTTATTGAAAAACAAGACATCCCGCGTAGAAAACTATCGCAAATTTGTATGATTTGAAAATGAACCAATTTCGAAATTAGACTTAATCAAGAATGTATAAATATAAGGGTTCGTATTGAACTTAAAGAAGCTCATTCGATTCTTTTAGAGAGATTACGGTTGCTATGATGAAATCGTTTGAATTCTTTGAATATTTCTTTTTGGACGCGGTTCAGGTTGCTCGATGGGAAGATACCGAATGTCCGTAAGCACAATAAGGTATTTTTACCTAGTGAAACCCACACAGTACGGGAATTAAGCGAATTTATGGTCACCCCACTTTGTCGTCGGCAACATTGAAAAAAAATTATTTATGAAAAACATATGGCATCGATGACAGTTGAATTGTTCACAGTTTTCACGCTCGATCGAGAAAAATCGCTTAAATCTCTCGAAAGTTAGATAGTGAATATAGAAATATAGAAATATAGTGAATATAGAAATATAGTGAATCAAAGTTAAGCTACAAACGATACGGGTAATATGGTTTTTAGTTTTATTTTTGCGTATATTATAATAGCGTCGTTTTCGATTCTAACACGAAACAATTCATGTTGATTTTTCATTGTTACAAAGCACATTGACCAAATATTCCGCCAAAATTCAGGCTTCGATGCCCGCGATCAGTATCACCATCAGAATTGAGATATTTCAAACGTCTTCCTAAACATTTCATGAAAATTCCCGACGAGCGATCCGCGTATTGCGCACGCAGAAAACGCGAAAAAAATAAACTAACAATCGCCTGAAAAATGTTACGTGTTTTGTCGTTAACGAAACGTTCTCATACCGCGATAAAAATTCGTATGTATAAATTTCTCGATTTATATAAAACGCGCACAATGGGCATGGGAAAACGGATATGCAAGCATTTAAAAAAGGATTCGCCATTTGAATTCAGCGGCCTTGGTCGTTGTTTTCGGAATGCTTCGGGTTTGATTTTTCTTGAATATTTTAATTCGGGTTGTTTGACGTGTTGTTTTGATTGTAGGAAACGCGTAAAAGATAACGTTGTTGTCTTTATACGGATCAGTGCAGTTTTTGTATTGTACAATGTTAGTTTACATAATGTGTGTTCTTTGTTAATTTATTATTTAGTACAAATTGGTTATTAATTAATTATTTAGTAAGTCTTTCAAAATGAATGATATTAAAATTCTAAATATAAAATGGTGCGTGAAGCACATATGGTCTCCAGACCACGAGTTAATCATTACATGTTTATTTTATATATAAAGATCATACTAATAAGAATTTTTTATCAAAACACTTGATATTCATTCATAGCTATAGAAAAAAAACCTTGAATTAAACATTATACATAAAATGTGTAACAATAAGACTATGTATTTTGATCATTCAAGTATTTTTAGACAATCGTCCAAATATTTTTTATTATATTTTTTTTAAATGAAAATCAACTTATAATACTAAAAACAGTTCAAATCGATGAATCTTTATGTTAAAGTTAATTTTTGAAAAATTCAAAAAATTGAAAATCGAATCATATTGGTGGTATGATATTGACCAAGTGTTAAAATTATTAGTTCTATAAAACCATTTTATTAAAATTTCATAAAAAAATTTATAGAATTACAAAAACTAAAAAACATCAAAATAGAACATAGATGACACACAAAAAGCAAAATTTTCCTAAAAAAAAAATACAATTCCAAACACGTAAGCGCGAATCGCGGCTGCTGCGGACCATCAGAGGCGTAGCAGACAGTCCGTCCAGTTTAAATCGGTCGTATAATTTATTGCCGCTCTTTTCGGAAGGAGTTCCACGGAATTTCGGTAAGAATGAATATTTGTGTGTAGCCGAAGACGTTGGCACTTTTATCGTCGAGGGCCTAGTCGCCTTCAGGAATCCGATGCGAAGTTCTCGGGAATGTGCCCTTATCCGACTTGTAAAGTATCTGAAACCGTTTTCAGTGCTTTTTTATTTCGGTTTATACAGATTGAATTCCTTTTTATTATATATATCGTGCTTTTTAATGAACTGCGAATAGGGGGAAAATGTTCGCATATCGTCGATTAGTTAGCGCCATCTATTATTATTATTCAGAATTATTAAATAAATTATTTTTATTTTTATTTTCATACACTTTGTTAAAAATATACAAAAAGAAATACATATATAATTTAAATCTTACTAAAAAAAATAATGTCTTGCATATGAAAACTCTCGAAGCTGTAACAATCAACGTCAAAGGGTTCAAAACTTACAACGTTCTTGGATCCATTCATGTTTTTTTAAAGAAGCTACACACGCAGTTTGGGCCACTTTAAACTATTCAAACAGCCGAGCTTTTAAATGGGGTGCCGAGCTGTTCAAAATAAATCCGAGTAAAAGTCTGTTGTGTTGGTAAATCAATGATTCAAAATAAATTCGGCGCGACAATAAGTTCTGTGTCTATTACGGTAACGTTCTGAAACACGTAGGTGTACATGGGACGCTAATAATATATTAAACTTGACCGCCAATTTCAGCGATTAAAAATATATATTTTTTTATAGTCTGATATAATAATTGCGCACAATTTTTTGTATTATTAGAAATTGATAAATTGGAAAAAGTTATATAATTTATTATTTGGATAAAGTCTTTAGATATAAAATAGTTAACATAATACAATGAATGAAAAATTGAATAAGAATATTTTATCCTTTATTATCTTAAAAAAACTGATCATTTCCTAACTTTTATAAAACGAAGAAAAGATAATTTTTACAAATTTGAATAAAAAAAATCATTCCTTATCAAATGATCTCCGACCAATCAAATCCACCCATCGAACAAATCATATTTCGTTTAACTCCGATGCAATCCAGATGAAAAGTCAAATTTATTAAAGTCAAATTTATAAAAATTTATTATATTTTACTTATTATAAATTTTAATCAATCGATATTTTTCTATATCACATAAACAATAAGAACCCAAAGACTCACATACCTCGACATTACAAACCATCTGCCTATCGAATGGCTTATTCGCGCACTGCAATCCCAAAATAACACGATCGAATCGAAAAAATGCATCGATTTCGTCCGCTCGTATCAAGGATTGCAATAAAATTTGCACCTGCTCGTTTTTAAAAACACACCCGCGAAATGCTTACAGTGCGAATAAGGACCCGGCTAAAAATAATGTCGCCACGGCCATCTAAGTACTATATTTAAACGTGACCAGACTCTTTGTTTTCCCGCCTCGAATGCCGGATAATAATAATGTGCGTATGTGCGATTTTCACTTTCTTCGTTATTATGACGGGAGTGAAGCTTTGGATGTGAATCTTTTGAGTTTTATGTTCGTTTTGATTTGGATTCGTTGTTTGTTCAATTGGGATTTTGAGTTTTGTTTTGATATCGTTGTTGGATTTGAAAAATATCAAGTATATCTAAAGCTTACCTTAAGATCGAAAGATTCTTTTCCATGAACATTTTTACTTTCATAACAAACACGTGAAAAGCGTCACGAAAATTCCCTCAAATATCATTCAAAACGTCTCATAATGACTTTCACTTACTTTTTCAAATATTCCACTGCATTTTTAAAAAAAAACCCAAGTCTAAAATAGAGATTCGACTGTATCAATTACTCTGTTGACACTCAATTCGGTGAGAAGCGTCGGCGCTAGACTAAAAGAATATTTTTAGGCATTTTTTTTCATAATGCAGAACATATGTCATATTACTGCCGCTCTTTATGCATCCATTCAAAAGGCGGGAGACGGCCGTTCAAAAGAAAACGATAAAAGTTTCGTTTTATAGCGAAAATAATACAGGAGAGTTTCGTGTGGAACTTACAGATCGTTCGATCGAAAAAGCGCCGAAGCCGATGCGCATTATATTATTTCACTTTTATGGCTGAAACGTCGTCGGAAAGGCCTTCATTATATTATATTTCACGTGGGTGCGCATAATGACGTGATTTTTGAAAAAATTGACGCCCAAACTAGAATCGAGCTTGAACGATTCCGGGTAATCAGGAATCGTAGTCCATGAAGGAATTATATAAATTGATATGCTTTTTTACATATATAATATCAAATGACATGCGATCAAAAATTCGAATACTCAAATTGATATTTTCATATTATTAAACGACCGTTAGTATAAAGTTTACCGTTCGTTACCTGATCGATTTCCATCGTACAATGTTCTTAATGTAAATCCTATTAAAATTATATAGTGTTTATGCTAATATAATAAAATATTACATTTTTTTATATATGAATCATACAAATTTCGCTGTAATCAAAATTTTTTTTTGACATTTTTCTTCACCGCACCCATCTCGATATCAGTGGTGATCGCCGAAAAGGGCTGTTGCACAATTAGTTCCAGGTGAAAAGAAAGGGAGTGCACTCGTAACTAAGTGCGGTTATTTAAATCGAGTTAGCCAACAATCGTAAGCACCTAACCGTGAACGGTTGTACATGTTATGTGTGCAAAGAACTCGCACGCGCATAACGCTCCAACGTTCACTTATTGTCATTTTTCTCCGATTTTCGCCTTCTGGAAAAATGGTTTTCGATTATGCAATGGCGTTTGTGAAATCTGACGGATGTTTTGTATTGGAATTTCGAACGTGGCAATGGTCGGGATTGCGATTTTCGGCGAGTTATCTAATCGAATTCGGTTGAAAAGTTGAACCGTATGTTTGATTGGATGTAAGAAATTTAAAGAAAGTGTAAAGTGAATTACGGGAAACGAATCTGTACACAATGAAGATGATTTGCTAGTCAGAACATGATCAAGTTTTTGAATGTCAACATCGTTATTTTTCGCTGAGCCATTATTTAGATCTTGTGCCTGTTTTAACACTTCGCAGATCGTACGAAAAAATAACAAAAAAAAAAATTTCAAAGATGTTGTTTTGAAATATGCTCTGCTGATGTATTTATAGTCTCATTCATTCAAATGGATCATATTGTTTTCATTTGAAACACTTAAATGCTCGTTCAATTCATACACACAATTTGTCTCAAAATTTTTACGAGAACCTTTTTCACAGAAAGAATTCTATGATAGTTTTCATACTTCAAATTCAACATTTTACATTTAAAATTCATAGTAACGAATCTCATTAATTACTATGACAACGGTTTTAAACTATCCTATAGCCCAATTTGAAGTGTAAAACTATATAATCAGCGAAAAGAACGGCGAAAGTCGTTCAAGAGGAAAACCATGGGGTTAACTTTCAATGGTCAACTTTCGGGGACAACATTCAACGAATTTACTGGTAGCGAACATTCGTGACACTAAATATTGAAATCATCATCCACGTGAGCCATAACACAGTATGAACAACATCGGTCACAGACGATGAGCTTGTCTTGTCGACGGCAAGTGAACCATGACCAACACCAAGAAGTGCCTCTCCCCTAGCCTCGTCCACCACCATGGCCACTTTGCATAATGGACGAGGAGGGTTGGAGCCTGCCACGCGCCCACAAACAAGAAAATTGTGCTGGCTCGCTTCTGTGCTCGGTTTGCGTAAATCATTCGAGGATTCGTGCGCCAACAATGGTCGAGCAGGAAGGAAGCGTCAAGATGTAGAAAAAAGGAGTGGATCAAAATGCGCGTGCTCTCTGAACCTTGAACTTGGGTTTGGTTTTTTTCGTGTGCGAGTTCGCTTTTTGGGTAGATGAGACGGGATTGATTTCAGTTGTGATTTTGATGTTTTCATTGTTGTTGAATTGTGTTGTGTTTAAAGTATTTTTAATGTTTTTATAGGAGTTGAATATTGATCAGATCTGGATCAATGATACGTTGATGTTTATACACCAAATATCGCATTGGTTTAATCGACAAAATATATTATGAGTATGGCACGAAATTTCGCATATCGGATACTATACAAAATGGTAGAAAAACATTTCAATATTGACTACTGGTTTTAATTAACTATGTCAAGTTCAAAAATATTTTCAATTTTAACATGTTTTTCTAAAATGATTTATAACATGCGCTGAAACGTTTACAACTCGTTCATTTAATTTCAGATCAGTTTTATTTATATTTTCGATATGACATTTTCACAACCTTCAATGACAAAGTAGAACTTTCTCGTTTCAAATTCAAACTCATTTCAATACAGCAATATATCAAATCAACGCTCGGGTAAAGTGAAATATAAATTAAACGGGACACGTTCAAAATATTCGCGAATCCGAAGCATTCGAAAAGCGCAACTATTAAACACGTTTCGTTTCATCTTCGCATTTTTTCGACTTCGTTAAAAGGCCGCTTTGACGCCAATTTATGGCCGAGCGCGTTATTTCGTTGACATAATATTAGAAACGGATAAATTTCTCAGAAACAAAACGGTAGGTGTTTTGGCGCCACTTTTCTCGCATGCGATTCCGCAGAATACTTCGAGAGCTTCCGATGCATAAGTTTTCAATTTTAAATCTTGTTTGAAAATTTTCAGCGGTGAGTCCCCGCCACGTGTTTTATTTCAGAGAGCTGGTTAATATTATTTTTCCGGTTTATACAAGCGGAATGTGTATCGTTCAATAAGTTCGCTGAAAATGCGGAAAATAATTAAAGTGAAGTTTGAATGAAAGTTATATATTTTGTTTGTTTGTAAATGGTATCCCTAATCGTTGCGAATGTTTTTTAACAAATTTTGATGTACTCAAAATAAAAGCACAAAAATGCATCGTTTCTAATACAAGACACGAACACGCATGCAAATGGGCATTGAATCACAATCAGGTCAATCTGCAAGCATCGCAAACGAGTGCCGAATCGTTGAACTTTCAGCTAAATGCCGCCTCGCTTGAATCATGCTTTCGCAGACTTATGAGGAAAATAACAATGAGATGTAAGCGAAATCGCGACGTCGAGGACCGCTCAAGAGGAAGATTTATATCCGTGGCTTACAGCAGCGACAAAGGCAAAAAGGCCGCGAGACAAAATGCGGAATAATTGCACGAAACGAGGATGCACTATGCCGAGTATGTGCATAAATCATGAAATCGGGAACGTGGTCTCTGAAAGTCGCTGACGACCTTTGATGTCGACTGAAAATTAGAAAGCCCCTTGTGGATTCACGATGGAGAAAATTTAGGATTTTCTTCAGTGCATTTCGTAATGATCGTCTAATCATACGTGTTTTGTCGACGATCGTTAACTTTTTTGAACGTATCAGTTTTCAAAGTTAATTAAAGGTAACGTGATTTATTTAAAGATAAGTAGGAATATTGTTGTTCTGAGGCTAATTTGAAGGGGTAATTCTTGTTTGTATTCAAATTTATTTAGTAGGTACATTCGATGAAAATAAAATGCTCGAACTTCCAATGAATGTTGGAAAATTTTTGTATGGTAGTAGACAATGTATTAGTTGTTTTTGATGATAATGTTGACGATGATGCATGTTTTATTTATTTGCGAAACATTTTAAATTTCTTCAGTTTCGAAATTGCATCCAATTGAAAATTCAGTGGCATCGTTCCACGCGTGTTGCGTTTACTAAGAACAGAGGTGAAGGCAAATCTTTCGCAGGACATCTCGGAATCACAGCTTTCCAACTGAAAAACAAATAAAACAGAAGACAAAGAACTTTTTTTCTAGACAATTCAAAAATACATAGCTCAGAATATTCGCGAACCGACTAATAAGTTTCGAAAAGTTTCACTTTCGCGCGCTTTTCGGCCTTCGCGTGAGAACCTCGGGGCGTTCAGCTTAGAAATCCGACTTTTCGCTTTCTCCGCTCCTGTCAACTGTCACAAACGAGAGATGCCCTCGACTACTTATTTTTAATGTTGATTCTTGAGGCTTGACCGCAATCGACCCCGCCTTCGAGCGCAAGACGGTTTTCTTGGGAATTTCGCGTCTGGTCTAATAAATATTACAACGTATTCCAATGTTGCGATATGCGCGGATCGAAAGTGGCGACACGCACACGCGTGTGTATGTAAATAATTATAATTGCAGAAAGCGAATTTCGAAAAGTGCACTTTTCCGCCCGCCGAAGCAATCTGGGTCGTTCGATTAAAATTCTCGAGAAAATTCGCCATTTCGGACGGGATGTGAAAAAACAATCGAAAATGCAACAAACTCGAGGGATAATCGTCCTTTCACCGGCACAAGATCATTATGCATTGCGAAGTTAATCTGCTCGATTATTATAATGACGTTCATAATTGTTTTTTCGAATAATTAATTTTAAGAAACACTCGGCTTTAAATAACTTTAAAGTTTCCTTGTTCATTTTATACAGAGACCTCATTAAGGAGTCGATTCCAATTAAAGAGTTGCATTTGGCAAAAGCAAAGTGCGACTAGTTCTCGAACGGGACCCATCTGAGGAGACGAAAATAACTTTGAAGAGTTAAAAAGCCCGGCTCAGAAATAAACTGAAATGGTCTCCTGACGTACGTAATCGTCATTAGGCCACTCGTGTATGAGGAACGAATATGTAACATGCTTCATGTTTGTATCGATAGTTGTTTTTTTGAATATGAAACATACTTGCCGATTCCCAAATTTGTAATGTTTTTACAATGCAAGAGTAGTATGTACATTATGAATCTTAATTATATATAATAGAAAAACAATGTGAAAAAACAAAAAGGAAGGCTAATGAAAGTGTTTTTTCTTCAGACCTTTTGTAAGGAACAGATGTGCCTCTACGGGGAGCTACAAATAGCCGTAGAAGGGCTGTTGCACCAATTTCAACCCTTTTTTCAAAGGCTCCGTGTCATTCCATTTGTGGGTCGTTAATCATGTTAAGACGTTTCGATTCCGGTTTTGTCCACATTCAACGAACTATATTCGTTTGATCTATTTGAATAAAATATAATTTGAAATATTTAAATTTTAATTCTTCAACTGTTGATGAAACTATAGATAAATATTTCTATTCGATAAAGTAAATATGAAACGTAAATGTTTTATGCTGAAAAAATTGAATTTGGGTGTGAAAATTAATGTTTCGTCTAGTGTAGACAAATAATAATCATCGTAACCTATTCGAGGAAATAATAACGTGCGTAAATAGTAAAACTAAAAAAGATGCCATATGCGTGAATACGTCTTTTTTATAACGGTTTTATTTTTGAAATTTCAACCCTTTTTTGCGAACGGTTCATTTCCTTAGAAAGGGGTGAAATTGAAGCTCGCGGCGGGGATGCGAACAAATTTTGCGACAACTGCTCTAATTCTAAAAAAATCTTAAAAAAAACAAAAACCGAAGAACATCTGCCGAAATGCTAACATCCCTGAAATACCATTCTGAAAATATATTTATTAAAAAAAAAATGAATTTATTCAATGAAATCTGATTTTTACCATATAATTTTCTCTAATTAAAACTCTACATGAGACATATAACATTATTAAAATCATGTATAATTTCACATGTAGTCTCAATAACTTTCTCTACTGCCATAACACTCGCTAATCCTGTTCAACCCGATCAAATCAAGAACACAAAACCACACGATCAAGACCAAAAATTATTATCAAAAAGAATTCAAACTAAAACTGAGGATCAATATCAGAAGGAAAAATTTCCAACCATGGCCAATAATAATCCGAAACGACCTACGAAAGTTCCCGTCGCGGTCTTCGCCAAATTTTTCCCACGGGATCGCATCAGATTGGCATCCGAACATTAATTGTTCTTCCCAACACTCGTAACTGACATTCTCGTGGTCAGGGAACACCAATCCTGGATTGAAGAGGAATTTTGGTCATGGTGATGGACCGTGAAGTCTCAAATTAAAGACACTTCGGAATGTTGACTGGGCATTATGCGAATTTCATAGAATTTGTCTATTTTTAATAAAATCCCTCTTTCAATGTTTGAGTCTGGTTAAATATTGGTTATTTCGGAAAAATTAGATGTTTTTTTGTTTGCTCAATTATTTTTATTGAAAATTACTGGGTCGGTTATTAGAATTTATTATCAAAATTTGAAAATTATCTCTTGCAACATTTTTTCGTTGAGTAAATATTGAGAATCGTAGTATCTAATTTATATATTTTTAGCCCTGTATCAAAGTTTGATATTTGTCTTATACAAGATTGGACTTGTACAACGATGAGATCAGCTGAATCGGTGAGAAAACTTGAATGATGATGATACATATGGACTCAAGAAATAAGCAAATAAAAAGTACAAGAAAAGAACATTTTTAACTCGGGTGAATCATCTTAAACTATACATTCAATTTTTTTTAATTTTGAAGAAATAATTAAATAAAGACGATCTGAATCAATCCAATGATCAATTCATCAATCGAATTCCTAAACCGATCCGAACTTAGAATCAATAATCCACAAAACCAAGGTGAGGTTTTGTTTTTTCCATTCGGAAAGAGTGCATTGACTGTTGGCCGTGAGACGGCCACCGAGATCCTTCGATCTTTAGATTCCGATAGTGTCGCTGACACATAAATTTATAATTGATCGACGATTGTTTAGTGTTTCCTGCGATTTTCTATTAATCATTCCGAATTAGAGATCTCGCTCACGTGCGCTCCATAAGATATCGCCAGGTGATCGTAGAAACGCGAACGCGCCTTGAATACGAATCGAGTCCTCTCGAATGTAGCCTTTTTGTCGTTTTCAGGATCGTTCGAGATGTCCTGAAGGTTTCGGAGGTGCGAATCGAGACGGTTTCGAAACGTCAAAATGCGGATTCTCCGCGCGATCTCGATTGGTAAATCGGTTTTTTGCGAAAGTGGCAATTTCGTCGAATATACGCAGCAATTTCATTTTTCGTGTTAATTGAAAAATTGCCCGGATCGACGGCCCTTCTCTTCTATTTAATTTTTATGACATTGTAAAATTTTGGCAACATTGAAATCGATATACTTTTAAATGATAATTGTAGCAAGTGAACAATGTTTGAATCGAATGATTCAGTGCACAGCATGACTCCGCGATTGTTTGGGTTTTTTTTTGTAGTTTTTACATTTACAAAATGTTTAAACTTTAAATTGTTTCCTCATTCTTGGGTCACTAGTGAGATCCGTGGGAATGACTGTGGCGGACGCAGTTTGCATCCAAAGATGACCACAAAACACCGATGATGTAAAGATTGTAAACGAGGATAATAAACTCATAAACAATCACGCATTAAGTACACAGAAAGAATTTAAATATTCTCGAGTGGGTTCGTTGCAGGGTTATAATATATTTTGTATGAACAAATTGCCGAATTATGTATCACTTTTTTTTTTGTATATGTTGTATGATAATTTCGCGATCGTTGTTCTTTATTATAATGAAATTATTAATATCGTTCCGGGAAATATGGTATCTTTACGTTTATGTTAATATATGGATATTTGAATAAATGAATATCTAAACGTCTGTAATAAGTTCACATGATAAAAATTATTATTTGAGGAAATGGCAGAACAATGACAATATTGATATTACGTAGCACAATTTATATATTGACAATGATAATGTTTTATATATATATTGTGATATTTCATTCTATTTTATTTTGTTATAGTATAATTTCATACAATATTTATTGAAATCTAGTTGATATACATACATTATCGGCGAAATTTCGCTAGCATATTATTAAATTAAATAATAAACTGAACTTAAATAAATTCAAGATTACCTAACTCTGCAACCAATCTGTATCTTCACATAAAAAATCGTCTAAATTCAATGCAAATATTTAACTAACAAGGAACGGAAATGGCTGTTTTCATTGTGATCCAACGTTCGTGATCTTCCAAATCGATTAAATCTTTAAATCGCAGAGATTTTTTCTACCGCACTTATTCAAATATTTTCAAAGACAATCCTGTTATTGATGAGCTTCGAATGTCTCCGTCAGCGAACAGAAGCACGCCGTTAATTAACAGAAACTATTCAACACAAATTTCTGCGAAAGCCATCGAAATCAAGAAAACCTTAACATATAATATAAATCATTGAATTTATACACTCGCGTACGAAAATTATGCGTACGAATTTCAAAAATTTTTAGCCGATTTGACACAAAATTTCCGCTTTGATCCGATTCTTGTCGTAAACATATCAATGAATGGAGAAAGTAAAATTTATACGGATCTGCGGCAACGTATATTTACATATCGATGCTGATCATTATCTCGATACGTAAACTAGCATTTGCATATGCAAATACGGATGTGTGTGTGTGATACGATTTGAAAAAAGGTGCCGAACCACTGATTTGTATCTAGGAATGGAGGCGTGTACGTTAATCTTCGTCAGGACGTTATTGATGATGGTTATTAGTGATTTCGCTAATAGAAGACACGTTTTTTCGTTTTACAAAATAAGGAGATACGCTCTTCTATTTGAACAGTAGATTTTTTGTAGGATGTCCATGAATTGATTTGTATGAATAGGGAATGTTTATTAATATTTATGTAATTAATCTAACGCATTTATTATCAGAATTAAGCGATTTATGGCCCAGATAGTGAATGGATGAATAGTCTAAATATAATATATTCAGAAATTTATTTTCTTGTATAAATAATCTTTGAAACTCCTGATGGATATAAAATATCTCGTTCTATATTAGACATTGTAAAAGTTTCTTTTATATGAGTCTTCCAATAGGGACGCTCGAAATTTGTTAAGTTATAATAGCCACGTTGATAAAATCTGTCAAATTTGTTGTCAATTGTTTTGTAGTGTATGGCAAACCATCATGGAAAGTCATAGTATTGAACGTGTGCAAATCATCAAATTATATTATACATTTTAAAATCGAGCGTTCTTATTGAAAGACCCTATGTATGGTAGAAGTTGAGCGACAAAATAACATTTTCAATAGAAGAATTTCAATAAAAATAGATAAGCGTATTTCAGTATTTAACTTATCAAATATTACTCTTTTCTTATCACAGTATGTTAAAACTTCCGATGAACATTTTTTACAGTAAACATTGTAAAGAAGTTAAGCGACAAATAGTATAGTCAATGCATGAATCGCTAACCAGAAATCATACCCAAGACACGATTTCAATATACATTCAAGCCCTCTTTATCACATACCAAACACCAACTTTCCTCAATCCACCCCACAAACCCAAAACGCATACTCACCCTACTCCCACACTAACACCGCCGCCAATTTGCATATATTGATTGCACCACTAAATCACTGAGACGCGACTACCGTTCGCACACAAGCTAAAAAATGCTTCGAAAATAAATTAGAAAACGTCTTAATTTATGGACGCGCCTCTGTCTAGTCTCAGTTTTCTCACGATCGGGAATTTGACGGAAATTCGCCAATCGAGCGTCCATGTTGCGTTTTATCTAATCCTGATTATGCCAGTGTTTACAATGTCCGCGTTGCGGAATTTCCTTCGTGTCGTGTGACCTGAAAATGTGCTTTGTATGTTTATGGTGTCGTATGTCGGAGTTGGACAGGCGAAGACATAACCGCCCTGTTATGTGAATTAATGGTGGTTTAGTGTACTAATATGGAATGAATATGAGGACGGTTTTTTTTGGTAGAAAAATGGTAATCGGGGTTAATTTATTTGAGAACGCGTATGTAATTTGTTTATTGGATGTAAATGGTCGTATTTATTACGTGCAGGTCTTATAAAGTAAATATTTGATTATAATCCCAATTTTATTAATATTATTATATTGTAGTCGAAATTTATTACTAGATTTCATAATAAAATATCTTATTGATATGAATACAATCATATATAGAACTTTTCTGAATAATTCGATAATATTTTTTCATATATGTTTAAATTGTATGTCTATAAGAAATTTAATCAATATTAGTTTTTTTTTTTTTTTTTTGGAAAAAGATCAGTTTTATATTAATTTTGTAATAAAAAAATAAAAAGACAAAACAGTCTTATATCTTCATGTAAAAGAGAATAGTTATAGAAATTTCTAAAAAAGAGATTTTTCAGTCTTGAAATTTTACAATAATTTGTCCGAATCCATCATGTTAAGCAAAATTCTTTAGTGTAATGTGCATTTTTCATTAGGTCTTATTATCATGGTCGGAGAAAATGGGTTAAAAAAATCTCCGAAAATCATAATAGGACATATTTTCGGAGAAACATCTTATAATACTTACAAATTTAACTTCAAAAAATCAATTTCAGCAAAACCAAAACGAACGTCCACATCAATATTAATCCTAATATTAAAACATCAAACGCCTATCTCGAACAATCAAAACATTACAAATTTAACAACCGTTTTCGAGTCATAAAACAAAGCGAGCCGGGCGAAAAACGCGAGATTTCCTCGCGATTAAAAAAAAGAAACATTCGCGAAAACATTCGACGAAACAAACAAAAAAATCGAATCAAACCGCGAACAATTGGGGCAAACGAACCCATAAACGTGTAACAAATCGCGCGAGCGGACCGCTCGCACGTGCGAGGCGCGCGCACGTGGGCCCCAGCGAAAGAATCCCGAAAGAGGCGGGAAAATATCGTTCGAAAACGCCGCTGAACTAGATTGATGGCCGAAAGCGCGAAATTTGCCGTTTCGGGATTCTTTCGGCGGACGCGGATTGATTGCCGGTTTATTTTTGAGTTTTCGTGTCTGTCTGTTGTTTGGATAGTGCGCGCGCTTTTCAGGTTTTGCGCGTGCGCGTTTTGAGTCTGCGAAATCGTGATTGATATGTGTAGGATATTTCAATAGGGACGCTCGAAATTTGTTAGATTATAGCAGCTGTGTTGTAAAAGTGATATTTGTGAAATTTGTTGTCAATTGTTTAGTAGTGTATTGTGAATCAATGTGGAAGGTTATAGCTTTGAACAACGTGTGTAAATCATCAAATTTTATTGTCATCGAACGTTCTTATTAAAAAAAAAAATGATTTTTATTGCAGTGCGTTGAAATGATAAGATTTTTTTATTTTTACAAAATTTTTTATTGTTGTATGAATGGATTTGTTTATAAAATTTTTGATTGATATTGATAATAAAATTATATATTCGAATATCAAACCAAAGTGAAGGTAAACGTCCTAATGTCCCACGCAAAGTCAATATGTCATTAAATTTTTTTAACATTCCCACTTCATTACACAACTTAAACGTATTAATTAAACGTACGATTCATAAACCAAAAATACATTCACGAATAAAAATCTTCAATAAACAACATCCGACGACCACAATCCCTCGCACATAGAGCCTCGCGACTTTTTCAAAAGCTGACCCACCGCGAACGGAATCGAGGCCACTTTTCGCGGAGGTCTTGCGTCATCCCGCCAAACTTTCGGCACATGTGAATGTGACGTGCAAAAAAACCACCTAAAAAGCTGCTCAGACACACGCACATGTTTCGGGCAGACGATTGTTTAGCCTTCACCGAGAACCTGTAGGTCTCGGCTGGTGTCCACTTCTTCTGGTTTCCCGAAATCGCTGCTCGGCCTCGAAGTGGGTCAGCGGCCCCTTTTCCCACTGGACCAGGGCCAAGCTTTCTTCAGCTTTTCCGACACAACAGTGGTGAGAAGTGACTCATTGCGGTCGCCGATTTCCCTGCTGACACGAATCTTCGGCGCAGTTTTCGCGTTATGCCAAATATTTCGTTTTCGAGTGTGACGCAATTGGGTTTGGGTATTGAAAGAGTTGAAAGTTGAAAAATAAATTTGTAATTTTATTATTTAACTCAATATATATATACAATTGAAATTATTAGAATACTTAAATGTTAGTATTATGCATTACGATTGATCGAGCCTATTCGCCTTAATACAGATACTCAATTGTTGGCGTGTTGCATTTCGTGAGAAATGAAAAAGATGTTTATGCTTTGAGTCAATTGAGAAAATAATATCACAACCTCGCAATTACATAGTATCCTATTAAAAAATGAGAGCTAGGTTTGCTTAAAATATTTAAAATCGATATGAAAAAAATACATAGGGGAAAATATTCGATATTGACATGACTTCTGCACATTGTACATAAAATTATGTTAGTGTTGTCCAAATGCAAGGTCATACTACCTTTTGAAAGACTAGACTGAATGTCACTAATTAAAAATAATAAATAATAATAAATTAATCGGTAATTGGCAATTTTCGAACAAAAAATCACCCCGTTGATACAGAAGATCGTACATTAAGATATAATTTCTAATATACAAATTAAAAAAAGAAAATTCGACACATTCGTTCGTTAATATTGAAAAAAATCAACAAACACTCCAGCGACTCAACAATTAACATACACTCAATTTTCCGACACTAAATATTATAATTCCGCATTAATCCTTACAATATAATATTTCCGTTACATAACTGAGTTGTCATTACGCAAAATTAACAGGAAACGATTGCTCATCCTCTTCCACTACGTCCAAATTTTCAATGTTGATCAGCGCCCGTCTGCGAAGTGGTAGCAGGCTGATTGCCCAGAGGCACCAGCAAAGGGCCTCGATTCCTACGTCCTCTAGTACTAGCCCTGGGAGGAGTGGCCCTAACCCTGGGCCTGCCGGGGCCTCGTCGATGATGCGCCAACGGCCTCTGATGTCCCTCTATAACCAGCGACTCACTCGAATGAAAACCTGAAAAAACAACCGAAAAAATCAGCGAAAGAAGTCGACCGTCATCGCGCGGCGGACGACCGAAAACCAAAAAGCTGCAAGCCAACGAGCACAAAAATAAACAAATCGATATAAAAAAAACACATACATAGACTTCGGATCGGTTATTACATTATGAAAACGTCCAATCAACGCAACTTTCATCAAAATGTTATTTATTATACATGGATGGAACAACCAAATAACCAATGAATGAAGCGTTATGCGGTCCAACCCGAAAACTGAGGCGCTCCAAAAGAAAAACAAAAGACATGAACGGACAATTATTCTCAAAAAAACTGGGATGAATTAAGGGGGAGGTGGGTGGTTGTTTGCTTTTGGTCCTACCGGTGTTGGGGGAGCTCCTGTTCAGCGGCCTTCTGGAGCCCCTGGGTCGCCCTCGACGAGACCCTCGCCCCGGGACTCGACGAGGCCCCACGCTGGACCCGTAGCCACAAAACGGCACTAAAATTGTAAACAATACATAATTGCACACATTTCTCCTTTGTAGTTCGACGACAGTCTCTAACAAGGAGACCGCCAGGTCTCGGGATGTCAGATTCCAATGAAAATTGGCATACCGATAGTTTACCCATACAGTGTTAATATGCCAAAATATTAGAGCCACGCATTGTCCTAAAAATGGCTTTTGAAGTTTTGATAGAGCTTATAAACGCAAATCAACGAAGTAGGCCTTGACTGACAATAAGCGGGTTTCACTGGGCCGGATTGGGTTTTGCCGGGCGAAAACCCGCGAGTTTTGCTGAACGAAATCTGTCGTTGATGGTATTCGATCGAGGAACTGCGCGAAAAAATGTGACGGATCGGCGTTTCGGTTATTTTCGTGTTTTTGAAAAGTGACGTTTCCGTCGCGTATGACGAAAACGATTAGGCGAAATTGAAAGAAGGGCGACTTGTGTAGCTTTTTTGTGCGTGCGCCGTTAACGGACTTATTTTTGATCTTTAGACAATTAAAATCGGCGGAGATCGAGACGGCTAGAGCGAGTGTGTGGAGAAGAAAAAAACGGCGTGGCGCAAGTTCGTTTTAAACGAGACGCGAAAAATAAACGAATGAAAGAAAATTAGTCGAGTCTGAGTAAAAACGCGACATTTCTATTTATACGAGGATTTCGGACCGAATTTACGTTTTGCCGAGCCCAAGCATTCTAGGAATGCGATTTTTTGATTATTTTAATTGAAACGTTCGATTTCTTTGTGAATACCTACCTACCAGATATTATTTCGACTGATCTATATTAGTATTTCGACCAGAAATGTTTTTTTTTTGGAAATCGCATCTATATTTCAATTTACACTATGTATTTATTTTTATAAACATGGAAGGATTAATATATCAGTTTCGATTAATTTCACAATCAAATTGATACACTTGAAATACGTACAATTACAATTACAATTTGGCTACAATTTACACGATGTTATAACTTTTTGTCTTACCTTTCTAGGGTAACGTCCGATGTAAGTAAACTTTTGATATTTCAGACTATACTTGTCAAATTGTATCAAACGATATTACAGATACAAAAAAATATTATTTTATTTCAAACCATTTCTCAAAATATAACCCAACGTACTGCACGCTAGTTTTAAACAACACACACCATCCCATACAAAATTTCATTCAGAAAAACCACACATCCGATCTGAAACGCCTCAAAATCACCAACCATCACAACACTCGCAGCTTGCGCGACAGTTGCAAATCACAAAAAGCGATAAGTTGCATTTTCTGCCATTGCAAATCTGCACCGCGCATTGTCGCCTCACGCACCGGACAAATCCATCGGAGTCGTAAACATTTTTCGACGATCGACAAATGACCGTCGCCTTTGCCGGACCGCAATAAAAACGTAACGACCCCTAGTAAAAGCAGAGTTTCGATTCATTTCGCGAGGTGATAATGGAGTATGTGCACATAACGTTCGAGCTCTAATTGTAAAATGGGAGATTTTGCCGGACGATCAAAGCGTGCACGTCGTAAATGTCGTCGGATCGATTTTCTGGTGTTAGAATGTTGATTTTACATTGTATCAGTAATGTTGTATAACGTGTGTTACGCAATGTTATTGAAATGATCCAAATCGCGAAATAAGCGAATTTTTTACCTCGTCAACGAAGTCGTGATGACATATCTATTAAAAAATTATGAAAAAACGTCTCTTGTCCAAATGACTGTTGTCGTTCTCATACGGAACTTCGGAAAAGAGTCGCATTGGTGGGACGAGAGTGTCACAATGTGATTAAAAGGGGGGGGTTGAGGAACAGGGATGTAAAGTACCAAGATGGTAACATCCAAACGAAGCCAATCTAAAACTACGTTTACAATGACAGTTGCCAGGTTAAAATTGAAATTTGAGTTAAGTTCACATCGAAGTTCTGCTTTAAAAATACGTTACATATTGTTTTATTTAAATTTATTACGACTGATTCCCTTGCTCAAACTCTTTTCTCAGTTCGTATTGTTGGCTGATGGAGAAACTTACAATATTAAATAATCGAAGTGTTGCAGTGACGTAATTAGTAATTCAAACTAATCTATCCCGATTAATTTGGCCACTGTTCCTCAACACACCTTATAACCACATTACGACCCTGATCTCACCAATGCAACTCTTTCCCGATGTTTTGTATGAGATCTGACAGGAGCCTATTTTTCATAATTTCACTAAAAATGTTACTACAACTTCGACGACGAGACACACTTTTCGCTTATTTCGCGGCCAGGATCATTTCGACAACACACATACGAGGATCACCATTTTACCATTTTGTGCAGAACCGTCCAAATCCTAAACAATCACAAAAACATCATCGACACCTCTGCGATTCCCAGCGCGCCAAAAACAAACGACACGACGCGAATTTCGAACGAAAACGTTGCCATATCTCGCACACAACACACGATATACCACACACGATTTTTGGCACGCGAACACTTGTTCGCCACTTGAGGCGTCTCCCGAAACGCCCCCAGCCGCGGCGACGCACAGGCCCTGACCTTAAAAACAAACAAAACGCCGACAAGAACAAGGAAGAAAAAACCGTACGAATTTCGACATAGTCCTGCGTGGCGGGAGGCGAAAAAAACGTATGTGCGCGCGTTTAGTGCTCGGAGCACGCGTGTGCCTCCCGGGTGGTGGTGATAAAAAATTGTGAGTGTTGCACGGACCAGGAGTCGTCGATCCTGTGGGACTCTCGATGTCGACTACTAGGGCTTCGTTGCTGGTGTCGTCGAAGTTGGTTCCTGTTCCGGGATCGAGATCCGCTTCAGGACTGCATGGTCCCGATTCGCCTCCGCTGCCGCCTTTTGGTTTCTTGCATTCGTTCATCTGTGAAATTTAAATTGTTTATAATGGGAAATCGATGGTAGTTTTAAAATACAGTAAACCCCCCTATATCGTTCAAATGCATTCAAATTCAATTTTTTCAAAAATTAAATTCATTTGAAACAAGCAAAAGCCTTTTGTGTCACAGTGGTGCCGTGGAAGAACCACCATTTCAATACTTTTTTACCAGCATTCCAGCGGTTCCATTGCGACACGAAAGGTTAACAAAATAATAAAAATTCCCAAAGAACGCTAAATGTCTCTGATAATGCTAAAATCGAAGTGGTGTCGAAATGGAACCATTGGGATACTAGGAAAAAAAAAAAACAATGAAGTAGCGGTTCCACCACGGCACACTGGGCCACATTACATGTAAAAATGTAAAAAAAAAAAAATTGAAAAACCGTAACCCCGTACAACGTAGAATCTATCTTTACGTTATATGGAGGGGTTTACTGTATATGCGAAAAATATAGATAGAGAGAAATTAAAGACATATTGGAATGGTGCTCGAAAATTATAGAAGAAAATAATGTTGAATAGCAAAAGACGGAAGGATGAAATGGAGTAAATTGTTTGAAAAATTTTCGGAATAAGAATGAAAAGATTTTCATCATTATGAAATAACTTGATTTTTTAATGAAACGATTTTCATATTTGTGCAAGTGAAATAACTGAGATAAGTTATATTAATTGCGGTTCGATGTAATGAAAACTTGTATGCTACGACTAATTATCGCTAATATTTTTATATACCAAGGCATAACGTTTCTAAGAATTTTTTTACACAAGTCCAGTTTTATTGTTTCGTAACGAATCGATTGCGATCGAACGTGTGCAGATTCCACTCCGGCGTAACGTCTCAATTTGAACTGCGATTTTTATGGTGCACTTTTAATTTCCGTTAAGCTCAGAAAATAAGTAATTCGTTATAGTTAGTGAAAACTGAAAGCTAGAAAATTTATCCGATAATATAATAATAATACAAGTCGTTCCAAAGATCATGTACAATACAGATCAGTAAAATTTTAAGAATACCACGAATTCAAATGCGACTGTAATGAAAAATAAAATACATACCTTCAATGACAATCCGCATAATTTGCGTTTCCGCTCTTTATCTGAACGAAAATCTAATCGGCTCTCATCTAACATTCTTCGTTCTTCGGCCCTCTGTCGATCTACAAATATTTAATATTTTACTGACAATTTTCTTAATATTATTTTCACCATTTTCTTACAAACAATACATACATTTCAGTTCCAGTTCTTCATCGTCAAGCAACAACGATACGACTTCTTTTGGCTTCAGCGTATCCGGCTTGAAGTTACCCCCGCTGATAACCATCCTTTGGATCTGCGATGCAAAAATTGCAAGTGTTATTAAATACAATGAATATTTAGATTATACACACACTGTAACTATATCGGATAGTGGATGTCACAAGTGCACGCATCAAAGAACAGGAAAATGGATATTGTGAAACGACAAAGGGGAACCCCCACGGAGATAGGACGAAGATGCAGACGAGCTCGTGCTATCGATTCATGAAGGTTTAAATGCATCATATAATTTCATATTAGCGAAAAATTTCAATCACGTCTGTGTATCGAGCGATATTTAGCTAATCCTCTTTTTGCGCGGTTCCGAAATAACACGGTTCAAATAAGAACCAATTACTTTTTAAATTGTTTTTTTTTTTCATTTTCAATTTTTATATAGACAACATTGATGTTTTATAGAAGAAAATTTTTCGATTAATCTACTTCCGGTTGAGATAATAAAATTTTCTTATATTTAATACTATCGAAATAATACTTCGATACTGAAAAAATACTATGTACGTATACTGTAACGTCTAACATGAAATTTTTTTAACACAAAAATAAATTTTGATTCTTTCAGCTTCGTGATAAAAAATTTCCACTTAAATTTGAAAATTTCGAAAACATATGCGATTGCATCGTGTGCGCTTACGTCTGGGAACCGATTACCTGATACAAGTAGTGACCCGATGAATGAATTTACACAAATTACAAAATATTAATTTTCAACGCGAAAAGTACTATTTTTAAAGTGCAAAGTACTATTTTCAACGTTCAAAGTATTAATTTTTACCAAACTATTTAAACTCAAGCGCATTTAGATATTCCCTATAAGAACACGATAGTATACCATTGACCTGAAACAATTCGTTTGAACAGAACTTCGACATCATTCCATTTCTTCCATCACAAGAAAATCCCGATCTCCCGACTACACCCACGAAGCCTCAACCCACACTCGACACTAAACCAACCCCGCAGCACCATCCAAAGCACACCCGAAGAACCACCATCGACAATGGCCTCGAGCGTGACGCACGACCCACGTGACCTACCGCACGCCGATAAATTTTGACACATTTTGATATATTTCGACGGATTGTCGACGACGACCACCGCGCGATAGATCTCCCGACAAATCGAAGGTCCAATATGAACGGGTCCGAAAAAACGGGCACACGATTCCGGGAGTCGGAACAATGGCGCGAGCGGGATCCGGCGGTCGTGGGTCCATTGTTTTTCCACGATTTCGAAATGCGTGTTGTGTACCTCGCTCTTCTCTCGGGCCCTTTGCATTATCCGTTCTTCTATTGTGCCCTTGCATATGAGCCGGTAGACGGTGACCTGTTTCGTTTGACCCAGACGATGGGCTCGATCCATCGCCTGTTGGTCCACTGTGGGATTCCAGTCGGAGTCGTAAAATATGACCTGAAACGAAAATATATTTTTAAAAAGGGGATTTTTTGCTGTTTAAAAAAGTAGTGTGAAGTGATTTACGAGATCCGATTCGTTATAGTGACAAGTAATACGTGCGAATGATCGTTTACGACCAGGTGATTTGAGGCTCTAATCTTGATTAATACATTTCTATCCCCACGGGAACTGCGGACGTAATGAATTGAAACAAATCTGCATTTTTATCGTTGACGGTTCGTAAGGGGTGCTGAATGAAAATAATCTTCAGCGCATAGGCTAGGCCACGCTCGGTGGCAATTGCACAACGGCAATAACATAAAACCGAAAGCTGTTAATTTATTGTATCGGCGATAATTCGAGTGCATTTCGCATGCCAAATTGAGATATCGAAACCGAGAGGGTGGAAAATATCCGCTTATCAACGCAACACACACGACCTCGGAAAACTAATTCGACTTAGCGCATACAGTTTATAGAGTATGCGTCACCGCGAAGCATAAAATGATTTCGTTGTGAAAATATCGAAATTTCAATATATATGTTACAGCTAATCGTTATGTAAAAAGTGAGGGCCACTCGCGCGTGCACTGGGAGCCACTTTGACCCCGAGCTAACCCCTCGGACGAGCCTGCTCTAGACAATGCATGCATTCGCGATGAACGCTTTCACTGCAATCCGCCGCACGCACCCACGAGACGTCTCTTCCTCGACAACAACACTCATACTCGAATGGGACGATCACGACCATCGTCAAGAGACCGCTTCCCCAAAGCTCGAAGCTCAAAGCTCGCGCGGAGGGCCCTTCCGACAATCGAGCGAGAAGTGCATAGACTCGCCGCCGAATCGTGCATTGTTTCGGCCACGATTCGAGAAATTGATACATGAAAGACGTGCCCGACGAAGTTCGGTCTCCGATGAGCGCGTACGTGCGAGAGTGTCATAATGGACGGTGAAGAATTAAGCAATTAAGGTTTTGACGGTCAATCGAGGCGTGATCGAGTATTGGACGTGCTTTGGTTTTTTTTTTTATGATAAAAGGGATGATGTTTTCGTATTCGTAAGCGGCTTATATGACGTTCGAGGTATTATCGAAAGTCAATTGTGTAATGAATTGTTTTGGTAAATGGTTTGAAAAATGGTCGATTGAAGTTTTCGTGTTGATAAGAAAATCGATTTGCAATTGATAAGTTTTGTTTCGAGTTATGAAATGTTTGTTGTTTTTCAGGATGCACCGAAATGCGGACAAAATATGCGATGTCATAAAAGTCGATCACGCAGCAAACACGACAATCGTAAATTATACAAAAATCATAGAATTTTTTTTATCAACTAATGACGTTGTCACGCAACGTCGACTTCTGCTGAAAAAATATGAAAAGACGTATTTATATCTAAAAACAATATAAACGGCAGTATTCCCGCATTTTCCGGAAGACGGTTAACGTAAAAAAGTTATGTACAAATTGCGTGCCAGTACATCAAATTGACAACTATCAAATTAATAAAATGTATAATTTTCGAATCGTAAACATTCCGAATGCATTTTCTTAAGGTAGCAATTTAAAGTGCATCAAATAAAATAAATGTGCATTAAATAATCTAAGTGCATTCAAAAAAATGTGGGCATATATGTAACTTAAAACGAATAAACGTGAATTAGAACAGGGCGAAATAACAACCATTATTCACAACTTTCATAATACAATCGATTTGCAATAAACAGAATTCAAACAAAATCAACGCTGATTAAAAAACTGTCCAAATTGTTGACGAAAAAAGTCGGATGTATTTGAGAACACGACGTTCGTTTGTGCAAAAGAATCGGAGGGCGCGATGTTAGCGCCTGCGGTTGGTTAAGTGTTAATACAATAAATTTACACGAACGACACACCTCTATCGAATACCCCATCAATTTCAAAGGACTCCAACGGATACAAAAGCTCCGTCACAAACGAACATAACGAATTTCCAATTAACAAAAAAAAAAAAAACCCACCATAAATCGACAATCGATTAATTTTAATCGATAACGACGACACAGTTTCGAAACGAACGAAAAGCATCCGAAGAATGCCGATCGAACATATTGTTTCTGTGTTCGGATATGCAAATGAGGTCGGCCGGTGGACCCCTGTGCCGAGCACGGGTCCTCGTCCTCTGAAGGTCCCTTTCGGGCGTTTCGCTTTGCTTTGCTTTCAGCTGAAGCTGAAACGCGTCGACGGCTCGGTACGAAAATGTTCGGTGTGTCATGCTCGGGGGGGGTTCGAAAAAAGTGTGGGAAAGAGAGAAAATTGTACGACGAAAGCTCGAAGGAGTGTGCGGAAATGAGTCGTGTTTTCGTTTGAAAAAATTACATGAGATATTCAGAAAATAGGGCCTTTCAATAGAGACGCTCGAAATTGTTGTTATTTGTTTAGTAGTATACGGAAAATCGCCATGGAAGGTTATAGCGTTGAGCAACGTGTGCTAATCGTCAAATTTTATTGTACACTAGCGGTAGTTCCTGGCGTTGCTCGGATTCCCAATTCCCGATTCCCATTGTGAACACGCGTTCTGCATACACCGGTGTACCGATTGCATTAAAATTTTTGCATTGCTGTTAAATTAATTGATTAAATTATATTTCATTTCAAAAACATATTGAAAACAAAATGCCCCTGATTGTATTCTATCTTCACAACATAACTGTCAGGCGGATTGCGGAGTGTACCGTCATTTTTCATCATTTTTTTAGCTTTACTTTAGAAATTTCCCTATTATTTCTGCTTATAAACCACCCCTTAGTTAAAGCGAACAAAAGAAAAAAATAAATACACAGATAGGTCAAGCGGTTTTTGGGATTAGCACAGACAAAATATCTGCCATTATTCATTTTTATTTATATAGATTTTAAAATCAAGCGTCCCTAATGAAAGATCCTATATAATAGGGGTTAATTTAGAATTTTTTTATTTTATTTTATAATAGATCAATTGCAGTTGTAATCGAACGTTGAATTTTATTGCTATCAATTTTCGGGCTTTTAGAACGAGATCGTTATCGCGAAATGAAACACGCAAATTCATTCAAACTATTTTTCATATTCAATAATTATATGTTCGAATCGAAAATCGCGTGTTTGAAACGAACCTAGAAAGTTAAACGAAATATTCATTAAATGGTTAACAAATTCAGGAGACAAATAAATTTTCGGATTCGAAAAAAAAAATTTATCGGTAGCATAGGCCACTTTTTCTAATTCAAATAATTGAATAAATAGACGATAAACACCCTTTTCGAACAACACACGTAGCAAGAATTCGGAGCACAGAAGCAGAATATTTACGACACATACGTGTGCGAGAATATTCGTTCACACGACGGATTCCATGGAAATTAAATCACGAGTTCAGCATCATCAATTTACGACTTATGAAAGGATGTAGTATTACAACCGTTCCACCATTATTCGAATACATGTTTATAGATTAGGTAACGCATTCTGAAGAAAATTCATTAAAGCAAAACATGCACATCATATTCAACACTAATCGCATTTTTCCATCGACAATCATGCACAAAATGAGTTTCGTGACCGAAAACCGAAAAGTCCAACCTTGAAATGTGCATTTTTAATTGCGTCCAAATATAACGATCTCGTAGACGTTTTGAGCGTGTCGTGTTTTTAGCATTGTACATCGAAAGTTTCGATACGGAAAACAAAACGTGCACCCACATAAAAAAAAATCGTATACTCCGAAGATGATTTCGTGATTTACCGTTCGGATGTGAGAAAGGTCATTTTTTTCGCAAAGCAGATGACAGTCGATCATTTGAAAAATAAACGACACACACAGATGACACGATCGACTTTTCGACAGTTTTTTCGTGACTGATTTCCGAATAGTAGACACAATCACATGACGATCATGCGTGCGAAAAAACGCGATTTGCATACGACACAGTGGTCGTTTTTACCAAGTTAAAATTAGACGGCAAAAAATGCGGCTTATCAAATAATGAGATTTGCGCCGAGATTTAATCCGAGTTTCGCATGCTTTAACGAAAATAAAAAAAAAAGACGATTGATGAAAAAGTTACAGCGTCGATTAATAGGAAGGTTAAATAACAATAGAAACGTACAATATGGTCGTAATTGCTTAATTGTTTTCAAATCGGTATACTGTTTTAGGTGTGATGTGAAATTGATAGTTTAAAAACACGTCCCTCGTGGAAACGAGGCACTCAATATTCAACGGGAGCCTCCGAAAACAACATTTATTCGAAAACGTGCCCGATGAAAACTCTCTCAAACAAGTGACAAAGGCTTCTTGTGTTATCATTTTATGGTAGTCGTGAAAACTCAACGAAACATGACACACGATCGTCGCCTAATATTATACACTAATGATACATTAAAATATCACACGTAAACGACCGATGTTTTAAGTTTAACCTTCGAGCGGGCGCGCGGTTGCAAAATCGGCAACGAATACGCATTATCGCTTCTCCCACTTTTACCACTGAATCGCCAGCATTGAGATCCGAGCTATTTCAGAGTCAATGTCTCTCCAACCTTTAGACGTACTGGGTGTGCTTGGAAATTTATGTTATCGATTGATATTTGGGAATTTCCGTAAGAATCCCTGCAAAATGCGGTGTTTGTATGTCATGTGCACTGGAGAAAAAAGACCCTCGGCGTCAATGAAGGGTTGCCGTTGCCAATTCTTTATATGCAAGACAAAAAACATTCTGCAATTTAGGTGGTTTGCAACAATATAAGGATAATAATATTGATTCTGACTTATAGGTCAATAATTTTTTTTTTGTTAAAGCAAGTGTTTTTTCGTTTAGAAAGTCAAATATATTTTTTTTAAATCACTCATTTAGCATTTTTCTTAACCTTACAGCACTTCCCTAACATTTATATAAAGAAAACACCATTAACATGGAGAAAACTTGAAGTTGTCGAATTTACGACACGCGCCCGCTCAAGTGAAATCATTTGGCGCGCCAGCTCGAAGGTTAAAGGTGAGGTTTGTGTATTTTTTATGTTGCACTTATGATAATTTTCAGAAAAGCTTACCGTATCTGCAGCTGTCAAATTTATTCCTAGGCCTCCGGCTCTTGTACTGAGTAGGAAGACGAAGATATCAGTGCGCGCTTGGAAATCGGCCACCATGTCTCGACGAGCTGATATTTTACTAGATCCATCTAATCGCATGTACTTATGTTTTCTGTGCCACATATATTCCTATTCAAATTACAATGTTTCAGTAAATTATTTTCATAAAAATGCAACCTATTTATAATTAAAATTTTCACCTCTAATAAATCTATCATTTTTGTCATTTGAGAATATATAAGAACTCTGTGGCCTTGAGATTTCAGTCTTGTGAGCAAACCATCCAGAACGTTCAATTTTCCAGCATCGGTCACTAGAGTTTGTTTGTCTGAAAATTTAAACAAAACGATGCATTATTAATTTATAGAAACTTTTTGATTGATTCACAGAAAATATATACCTGGAACAATTAAAAATGATGCGGAAGGTGGTGGTTTTGGAGGTGGAGCAAGAACAGTGGCTTGTAAGGAATCTCTGTCTTTATTATTCCATCTATTGACAGTGGCTCTAGAACAGGCATAAAATCTTCTACTGTTGCAACAAACCTATAAAACGAAACAATGACTCAATTATGTAATTTGAATGTTAAATAATATAATTTTCTATGATTTAATTACCTTCACAGTCGAAGAGAATAAAAACGGAGGTAAATAAATAGGCTGGCAGGATCGAATTTGAGGTGATTGTGGTTTATGAGAAAATTCAGGGACTACTGATTCAATACTGTTAGTAATTTGATTTTTCGTATTGTCCATTTCAATTTTCACATCTATTTGTTTCTGTTGAAAATATTTATGATACAAAAAATATAATAAAAATTATGAAATTTTAAATAAAATACTAACTTTAGAAGGTGAGGGACGTTGGTAAATATCATCATTTGAAATGTCCGATATGGAAGGTTGTGATAACGACTTTTTCAATAAATTTTTACTTCTTACGAGACGATGTTCCATTGTTTCTGGAATACTTACAATTTTATGATCTAAATGAGAATATGTCATAGGAACTGCAATACAATTTAATTTAATTAATTTAATTTTGAAAGTTGTTATATCAAAATAAAAGTAAAAATGAATAAAAATTACCAGACGTGTTCACAGGGTAAGTAAATAATAAATCACGCCATATATGACTTTCTTTCTTAACACATATAATTTTTTTACTATCAGGACAAATGATAAATTTATGTTTACTAAGAGCTGCATCGTAATAGGTATTGTTCGTTGAATTTTCTAACTCTACAGTTTTTTCATCAATATTCACCACAGTTTCATATTTTAAATTAGTCCACCACCTATATCTATATCGCAAATTATCACAGGTACGCTTGTAATTTAGTAAATATTGTATCCTGAAAATATTAAATAAATGTTATTTTACAAACAATTCATATTAATAAAATTAAATTAATTGTACTTACACAAAAACCCATTCACCAAGAACAATATTATGTAGCTCTTGCGGCGAAATATTTATAAATCTAGTAAAACTAAATATTTTGAACCATTCATCAGTACAGTGAAATAAATTATTATTAATATATTCTGTAGCAAATATACAAAATTTGTTGTATAATAAATGCTTTTTAGAAGGAAAAGATATAGATAGCATACAATCATCAGCTATAATTTTTGGTACAATATAATCCTCACATTTTATGAATAAAGGAGATTTTACATCACGTCTTTCAAATAGCTCTGGATGGTTACATACCTAAAATAATTTCAAATCAAAAACTGATAAGTTTCAATTGGTATATTTTATGTTTAAAAACAAATCGTGTTTCCCAACCTTCCTAAATTGCATAACTAAATTCATCAAATTAGAAGTAAAATTTTTATCTACACTATGTCCTGGTTCTGAACCAGTTGAAAAATGCAATAAGTCTTCTACTTGTATTTTTTTCTTGAGAGCTAAAATCATAAATAATCTTATTCAAGACATGGACAAATTGAAAAAACAAACTATTTAATTGTGTTATTTTTCATAACAATATAAATCACCAATATAAAGAAGTTTTTGACGAGTAGTAAGAGGACAGTATACCATAACTTCAATTTTATCTGATAATTCATTTTCAACATCTTTTTTGATGCGCCTCAACATAAACGGCTTCAAAATCATATGTAATCTTGATAAATGCTCTAAAATAAAAAAAAATACATATAAATAATAGCAAAAAATCATAATTAAGATAGTGAAGTATAATTTATTCATACTTTCATCAATAGTCGTTTTATTTTCTGCATGACTTTCAATATCTTTAGAAAACCATTCATTAAATTCATCATGTGAATCAAATAATGTAGGCATAATAAAATGAAGTAATGCCCATAACTCTGCCATACTATTTTGAATTGGAGTACCTGTTGAAAATAATACAAATAGTTCAATTCTTTACATTTTTGGTAAATATATCTAATATATATTCTGATTCTTACCAGAAAGTAGAAGTCTGTTGCGACAGCTAAAACTAAGTAAAAGCTTCCACCTCAAACTGGCAGAAGATTTGATTGCTTGTGCTTCGTCTAATATCATATATTGCCACTTTACACGATTGAGGTATTTTAAATCACTAACAACTAGTTGATATGAAGTAATGACGACATGAAAAGCAGCATCACGTGTATGCAAATCTTTTCTTTCCCAAAACTGACGCAATATTTTACGTTCGTTGGGACTACCCCAATAAGGCACCTGAATAAAAAATATTATTTGACGTCTTACACAAAGTACACACAAAAATAAATACACATAAATTATTGTACAAACCACTTTAAAATCCGGTACGAATCTTTCCATTTCTTGTTGCCAATTATGCAAAGTACTAGCCGGAGAAACTACAAGAAAAGGTCCCCAAACACCAAGACGTTCAGCAACGTGACATAAAAATGCTATACATTGCACAGTTTTTCCTAAGCCCATTTCATCCGCTAATATGCCGCTTATGCCCTACAAAAATATTGAACGTGAAATTAAGATAGGATAAAAATATTATTTATACAAATAGAAGTATGAAAAAACCTGGTCATATAAATTCGCAAGCCAATTCATCCCTTTGAGTTGATAGCCTTTAAGGGTACCTCTAAACAAATTCGGTTGAATATGTTCACCTGAAGGTAATCCTAATTCACTTTCGTGTTCATTCTTTCCATCTTTTCCACCTGCAGCACGATCAAACAGTTTTTTACGAGAGCGATCAATATTGAATGCTTCAGAAGCGTTTCTGGCTGCTTTTTCTTTCATAACATCTCTGTTGAACGTTCATTTTATAGAAAATAATTAATGGTAAAAAATCAATGAGATAACAAGTATACTGACACGTCATATGTATCTAAATGAGCTAAATGTTTAGGCGCTACGTCTTCATCAAGTTGACTGAGAATCTTAAGTTGTGATGAGGGAGACGAATCTCTTCCAACTTTACGAGACATAAAATGAGCATATAATTCTGTCTGGGTAATAAGGAAATTCAATTTTCTCTGTTGACGCTTTGCTTCAATCAATTCTACATCCATCTAAAATATTATGAACATATGCGTCATATGAATGAGTCAAAATAAATAAAGATTTCAAAATACAAAAATTTTCTACCTTTCTTTGTTCTTCAGCTTCTTTTTCCATACGTCTTCTGGTTTCTCTTTCTACACGATCATAACGTTTCCAATATGCTTGCATTTCTCTAGTAAGTCGTTTACATCTCCAAACTGTTTCTTTCATATTTTTTTGAGACTGAACAAAAAATTTTTTTTTTAACCCAAATTAAATTTGAATAAAATAAATGCAGTATTTATAAGTACCTGCATAGCTTTTTGTCGATGATGTTTAGTGCATAATGTAGCCATCCGTTTACAATTTTGCAAAGTGTCTTTATGTGCAGCGACACGAGTTCGCTGAACTTTACCCATTTCTTTTTTAACCATGAGTTGCCAAAATTTACGTCTACGAGCTGCTAAAACTTCAGGCCTTTTAGCCATGGCAGCCCTTTTACGAGCTCTAAAATTTCAAAACACAAATAGAAATAATTCAATATGATATATTCACATTAAAACTTAATTTAGTAAAAGCTGCCAGTAACCTAGCGATAGCACGAGAATTCATTCCGGCATACTGAGCTCTGTCACTATCGTCAGGTTCATCTTTAACTGAACCAGAATATATTTCGTCCCAATCTTCTTTATCAGTTTGTTGTGACGGAGCGTGAATTTTAGATGAACGCGATCTCGAACCAGCATTTGAACTCGTTTTCGTTCTTCCCTTTTTTGCATTAATCAGAGAATTAACCATTAACGGTGGCCATTTGTCCTGTGTAGAAAGTAGACCAGCACTGTAATACATATACTGCGCATTCTGGAATCAACACCAAGCATTAGTGGGAATGTTATCGAATTTAATTAGTTATTCAAATTTTTTTGTTTACTTCAGGATTTTTATAAAACTTTGCAGAATATTTTTGTCGCTTCATATGATCTCTTAGCATTTCACTTAGATGTGCTTCTGAAATCGTATCTTCGTCAGCGTCACTATCGTCAGAAGGTGAATCACTCAATAAAACTGATCTTAACCATGATCTTTCATCGTTTGCGGCAACATTCTCGAAATTATACAACACTGATTTGTCACCGTGTCTTTCTGAAACGTTGACATATTAAGTAATTTATTATGTAAAGATAAACAGAATACTTTTATACAAACAATACCTTCTTTGGTAGTGACAACTCCGTGCACAATTTTATTTCCTTGTGACAAGTCGTCGTCACTAATTTGACTATCTTCAGAACTGCTTTCGTCATCACTCGACGGTTCTTTTTCAAAAATTTTGTCCATATAATTCATGTAATGCCGAATATCGAGAGCCGCTTCCAACCTTTGCAAATGCAGAGGCTTTGCAATGTCATTTTTTCTAACGGCCTTATTGGCCGTTGTAGATTTTTCAGCCATCGCTCATGGATCTGCAACAAGCAATTAACTTTAATGAATACAATTATTTCTACCGATCAATAAAGCCGAGTACTATGAGTCAATAAATATGATGATTAACACAAAATCATACTGCATTCCTGACAAAATAAAATGTAAAGTCAAATGTGACATTTAATACAAAATTCTCATAACAAGTGTTCTGGTCTCTAGTTTCGTATTAAAACGATTTTCACTGAATTATAATAAGAGTAATAATAGATTATCATCGTCATCATCGTCGACCCATTGCGTGTCCCCTGCAGGACGAGGTCTCCCTTATTGGGGGGGTCTAGGCTAGATACCTTATCCGAGAGCCAACCTCGTATAGAATAACAGATTATGTAATTTGAAAAAATGTTTTTATTTTCAGTGGAGGAGCTGCATCAATGAAAATAGTATGTATATTCTGATGTAAAAATACAAAAACGTCATCATCGATCAAATTATACATTGCATTTATACATCTGTACAAGATAAATACAGTAATCCCTCCTATAATGTCAAGATAGGTTCAACGTTATAGGGGGAATTTAGGAAATCAATAAATGAAACATTTTCATTTTTCTTTTTTTTTTGATATTTTTAAGTTTTTTTCAAATACAATTGAAAAAAATTATGTTATAGGGGGGATTACTATATAGAATTTAATAAAAAATAATAATAAAATATATACTAGGAGATGCAGCTATCCCGTATCCCAGACAAGTACAAAATTGCCCAAGAAATCCAGAAAAAAGAATGGGATTAAATTAGGAATTGCAAATACGAACATAATAGTGAATTGTGTGCGGAATTCGACTGACTCCTAATGAAAACAATGTTCAGTTTAGAGCATAGCCGTAGCCAGGATATTTTTAAGGTGAGTTATCACGACCGGGTGTTATATTTTAACATAAATCTCATAATTTAAATACAAGCACAGAGCAGGAGTATAGGGGGGGGGGTTGACCCCCCTGACTACGACCCTCGTTTTGAGCCCATTTGTTCCGGAATCAACACAGAAATACAACAGTAGTACGAGCCCCCACTAGAGGTCATAAAACATTCCGAATCGAAAACAATAGAAACGCATTACACAACAAACGCGCACGCCGAAACTGTCAAACGAACGCGCTTTGAGGTTAAGCGAAAAGAACGACACCCACCGAAGGCTACGTCTCTCAGCAGCGGGCCGTTCGCCCCCCGATCATCGCGCGCATATTCCGATAACCACTTCTTTGTAAAACCACCAGTCGGAAGCCAACAACCATCACGAACAGTCAGTACGCG
>JAOXNN020000067.1:594462-617123 GCA_028571205.2 Hydropsyche betteni | reverse complement strand
ATCTTTTGAATAATTTTAGTATCGAAAGCCACTCTATAATAAATTATAGCAGACCGATGATACACGTTCAAATTCGTTCTCTGACCAGACTATTTATGACTTAACTTTGGTAATTGGTGAAACCGATGCACTTGACGAAACCAACGATAAATCGTCGACGTGACATAATATAGTAAATCAAACGGTTTGAACGATTTTATTTCCATGCCAAAAGAGATATTTATAAATATTAAAATACTGTGATCATTAATTCTTGCCGAGAAGTGAAAACATCCAAGTTTTATTTTTGAAAAAATTTATATAAAACTGGGATCAAATGAAATAGGTCATCGACCAAAACTGTAATCAGTAGAAATAACTGTCAAAAAACAATGACGAGAAAGTTAATTGTTCTTTCGATAATCAATCAATATTAATATAAACCATCTGATTCATCAAACAGGAAAAACTCCTTCAAAATTAAATGACTACGTTTCCAAATCAGTCGTTTAAATAATTTTATTTTAATGTATCTATTATATATGGAATTATATTATAGCATCAGAATATATTATATTATTTAGTCGAATGTATTTAAGTGAAAATAACATACCGGTAATCAAACACGAACTGCTAAATGGTCGAAAAGTGATTAGTGTATTAAAAACGAGGGCAACATAAGCCAACGTCATGGTTACTAAATGTATTATCAACATCCTTGTCCACAGCCATGGATTATCAGGCAATATCAACTGTATGACTATGGTCAAGATCAATATGAACGCCCCCAAAACAGTGAGGGAACCGAAAACCAACGAGCTCTTGGAAATCGGCGGTCCTAAGCAAGCCAGGATGCGCACTTCTCTGGTATTATTGTCGACAACCGCATATTCCCCGCAAAAGTCTCCAGCTTCAACTGTTCCATGACTTTCTGTCCATAGGGAACCATCTTGGTTCAGAAAATAGTCGCTTTCCAAATAAAGACGCTGCTTTTCGCAATCTTCATAGCCGTACGCTATTACATGGTCCCGATTTACTTTGTTTCCGTTCAACAAATTGTGGTTAAAATCTTCAAGACCAAAATGATCCTCGCAATTGTTGATTCTTCTCACCGAATCGATCACGAGTTGTTTTCCTGAAGAGCAGCACTTCCACATACACAATTTTTCAATGCAGGGGCAGATAAAAATCACTGTATCGTTCGCTAAAAAGGTATCCAAACAATAACTGTTTTTCGAATACGTGACGTTTTCATCATTCGGGAGCAACAGGCTGCCATCGTTCGACAAAACGAACAACTCGTTGAATTTGATTTGCCTTTGATTTTCATATACACTACAAGGCATAACACCATAATTGAATTCAAAATTTTTGACATCACCAGAGAACTCGATATTGGGTTCGGAGGCTTCAATGCATATTAAAATTTCTGAGAAATATTCTCCTCGAGGACAACATTTGTTGACTGACACCGATTCCGAACCGATGACCACGAGTACTATCAACAGGAAGATAATCTCCATTTTGTTGACTGTTCTGATTCCAGGATATCAACTTGCAAAGACGTCCGGCCAACCTAATGGCGGACGTCATACTGAACTCATGTCAAGCGTTCGTTCGCTTTCGTGCTGATTGATGTGACTTCACACAGGGAAAATTGTAATTGAGTCATGCGCGAGAATTCCTCGAAATATATGCATACAATGTCGAATTTTTCAGAGAACTTCGATGTTTTATAATTTCGGAGTGTGATGAAATTGTTTGACGATGGCCGAATACCGTATTGAAAATAAAAAATAAATAAAAGCGAACGTGTTTTCGAAAAGTTTCGAAAAATTTCGTAAGGAAACGAGTTTGTTTTTCGTTTACTTTGTGTGGACGTGTTTTGTTTGAAAATTTTAAGTACATACGAAATAAATTTTTCAATATACAAAATAAATTTTTAACTAATTGACGTAATGAAAAATGTTGACATTTCCGAAAACGTGTCGCCCCATTTTATTTCAATGCCGAATTTAGAATGCATCGTTTAAAATTACGATCACCACATGATAGTTTTTTATTCAAATTTTTTCGAAGCGCAAAAAATGTTCGATATCGACGAAATATATAATCTGATCAGAAAATTATCACATATTTGTATCTATTGAGAAGTTTTTTATATGCAGAACACGCAACATACTAATCAAATAAGTTTCATCTGACCTTCTGACGACTTACGAAGCGTTATTGTGAATTCTCTATATTTTATTTAAAAAGTCCTACTAATGACCATTCTATTAAAAAAAAGCATTTTTTTACACGACGAAAACCGAAGATTCATTACATAAAAAACCTATCTTACCCAATCGTTATATTGATTCAATAATAAAAAATACTAAACATATTTACGAACCACTAGCGATGCAAAAAGTTTTCCCAAAAAGTGATGGACTAAGCTGTTGATACACCAGTGCAAGATAGGCCATCAGAAGACTCGAAGTGTGGATGGGAAAGGCCCAAACGGGTCCAAGACTGATCCTCGGCATCCAAAAGTGGATGATAGAAGTCACCAGAAGGAAGAATGCTCCTATCAGCGTCAGTCCAGCGTACACCTTAGACTCCAAAGGAACTGTGTACTTGTTCAGGCAAGCCACAACTTTAGACACCCTGGTTCCTTTATCATCTTCAACATAATCCCCGCAATATTCCAAAGGATTCAATATTCCGTTCATTTCAGATCTTATGGATCCGTTGTTGAGGAGTTCGTAAAATCCGGTTAGATGTAAAGATTCTTGGTTTCTTGAAGTGCAATCGTGTGCTTCGAACAAAATTTCATGATAGGTTTCAATTTTCGTTCCGTTCAATACGTTGGGATTCCAATCTGTCTTGTTTGTGGCGTCACAATAATTTCTGACTTGACCTGTCTTGGAGATCGTATATCGTATATGCTCGTCAGACAAGCAACATTTAAAAATGCATACGTGTTCGATGCAAGGACATAGATAAGCAACGTTCATGTCAAACGAGCCACCCACCCTTTCTAAGCAATACGATTTTTGCGAATACGTAGCCACGTGCAAACCATTGTTATCCAAAAGAGACAGATTCCCATCGTCCGTCAACTTGTAAAAATCACTCAACACCATCTTCGCATATGCCAAATCGCACTTAACACCAAAATTAACACTCAAATCCGACAGGCTTCGATTCTGATTGTCCGACAGCCAATAATGTTCAGAAACGTTGCTCTCGACATGAACACAGTTGAATTCATCATTATATTCTTGCTTATCAAGACAGCACTTGTTGATCCCGAGACAAGAACAGATTGCCGCCAAAAACAAAATCTCGAGAAACCGTTGAAACATCTCGTGGCACAAGGCTTTCAAGGTGTTCGAGAAGGTGGTCTTCTTGAAGTGGAACACCTTCTGTGGAGACAGCTTCCACGATGGCTGATCATAACAGACTGTCATGAAGTGACGTGTTTATTTGTGTTGAGGCCGTAGATAATAAATTTTTAACTAAGTTCAATGTCAATAAAACAAGTGTTCTATCGAGGCGGTAATTATAATATTTCTCGCCTGATGTATAATTAGCTTAATTAATTCTGGAATTTTTCATTGTTTGGGAATCGTGGTTCTGAAAAACCGGACCCGATCGATGGAAAGAATTTATTTTACTCGAACAGGTTTATGAAGGTCAAATTTTGAAATACTTTGCTTTTATATCGCAAATTCCTGACAAGTCAGGAATTCGAAGAGTTATAATGTTATAAACATAAGTTTTCAGTAAGAATATGAAGTTTACGCATTACCGTAAATGGCAAAATTGATTGCTACACAGATTGCTTAAGTATTTCGTTAAATATCAGGTTCCGGAATATTCAAGTTAATGGGTGCTCGAAATTATTTGTGTTGTGAAAATGGGATAATTTGAAATAATGTTTGATGCGACAAATTTTTCATTCGAAATATTAAATTATAATAGTAAGTTTTTTACTTTGCTTCGTTTATCGTTTGACGATTTGTGGTTTTGTCAATAAACTGAGATTATGTATGTTAATTGTTATTTTGATTTACAATTTAATTGCTTACAATTAAAAACGAATCAATTCGATATGTTTGAATATGAACGAGCTCATTTTTCGATAAATTTTGAGTTTTTAAAAATAAATTACATTAATTACCGAATCGAATTGAAACATATTTTTTAAAATTAACGGAACGTCCTCGTTAATAATTAAATAATGACACAATAAAAGATTTCACATTTCTTTAAATACAAACAATAAAATTTCAGAATGCTTTTGTTAATCTTATTTTTAACAAATAAATTTATCCATAAAACGCTTTCAACAATCTATCATACTGATATATGATATGCAGATTTCATTAATTTTTCGATATATCATATTATGAAATAAATTGTGAAGCTTCAATAAAGTTATAAAAAAATTAACGTCATAAAATAACATGCTCCAATTTCATTTTAATATTAACACAAAAAAAATTGATATACCATTAAGTTTTATAATAAACAACATCACGTTTATATCAAAACAACTAAATATTACGTTATTAAGCAAATAAAAAGTGAAATAATTCAACTGAAAAACATATAAAAATTTGAATCCATATCGACAAATTTGGTTAAATTTATATCACAAAAAATTTTCATTAATTGGACGAATAGCCCCTTTTTTCAAAAGTCAAACCACAGACCACTAATAATTTGTGCGATTATATTCATAAACAATACATGTTACTATTGATAAGGCGATATAATTAAACTAAAAACGACGCGGAAGTCGAAATTCCGTTACTTCAAGGATGGCCAAACTGTGATGTTTTCAGTTAATGTTTAATTTAAAAATTATTTTTTTTTTAATGATAATTTGTTAAACAGCCTCAAACGCATAAGTTGTCGAAGTTAAGCAGCGCGTAACGCAACCAATAAATAGTTGAGACTGCGTATCATTCAAAAAAGAACGATTTCAATAAACTAGAAGTTTTGTAATAATTGCAGTTTGAGTGATTTTTTTTTCTGTCGTAATTCTTATAAGGAAAATTTTTCGAACGTTAGTTGGCATTGAAAAAACCTCGTCCTACAGTGGAAATTATATAAATAACATATGAGACGGTTTTTAGAAATTGGTATAAGTCTATTTTCAGAAAAAATGTGTTAGTTTCGTTAGAAATTTAACCATAACGAATATTACATTAATTATTTTTTTACGAAAATGGACTTACACCGCTTTAAAAAAGGTTCATATAATCAAATTTAAAAAATAATATAGTATTCCTTCTCTATTATCTCATAATTTCATTATAATAAAAATAGAAATAACCATTTTAATTAATCAAATTACGATAGAGGATATTCATTACATTTGGATTCGAGCATAAATTATTTTCAAACCACAAAAGATCAACTGTCACGAACAGCAAACATTTTAACTGAAACAAAAAATTCAACGTCAACGACAATTATATAAATATAAAAGGATTTGAATATATTAGGATGCGCGAAAATTAATTATGTGTTTTATTGCATGTGCAAATATAACGACGTACTTTATTATTGTTTAAAAGGTTAAATTTGATTTTAAAAAGGCTTAAAACTTTTAAATTTGTATAAAATAGAATCCGGATTGTAAAAGCTGTATAATATACACATGTCAATCATTTAGAACTGTAAATTAAACTAAAACATATTTGCGATAACGAATAACATGGGTGCACCCGCATATTATTATATAATACTTCGAATTAATCAACTTCGACTGATTACGATCGAAATGCTCGCTCTGCAATTTATTTTTATAGCACACCCAAAAACAACGGATAATAAAACGACAATGGAACTAATAGATCAGAATTGATATACACTAAAGGCCCGATGTCATCAAAATTCGTCAATAGCTCGTAACTCTATGACGTATGCAAAAATTGGATCGTGTACTTGACGGGGTTTTTTTGTGTTGTTTTGCTATTTTCGGTTTTACTGTGTCTCGAAATGGTTGGGCACTTTCACCTTGATGATTTAATCGACGTGGGTGTTGATAGATTTCACTATGGTTTTTTTTTAGGATTAATAATGATTATTGATGATGTGATCGGTTTTTGTCGGTAAATGGTGGAGAAAATATGGAAAATGTATTATTATGTAATAACTGTTTATCGATTTGTTGAGGATACCGAATTTTAATTTCTGAATAATTTGAATATAATTTTCGTACGATTTGATTTTTTTTTACATGCAAATTTTTTCCTGCATATTTTATTATATTTCGTCAATATTTTCCTTTACGTGACGTGAAAATTGACACGATACGAAATAATCAAGTGGAACATTCGAAATTTATTGTTTCCAAATATTTTTAATCGGGACAATAAATTTCGATACATCGCATTAATTTTATATTCCCTAATTTCACGTCTAATTACTTTTCTTCAAAAATATTTATATTAGTGACGTTCTATTCGTAAGTGTTATATAAAAAGTCTTCTAAATGGTCATTTGCATATTATGTCGTGATAAACACCTAATTTGTCGAGAAATAATTGTTAATTGGACTGATAATTGGTACTCTACATCAATTATATTTAGTTCAAAGAGCACACCCATAGATGGCAACCCGCAATCTTAACACGCCTCACACCACAACTTTCACGGTGAGAAATTGTGATTCGGGAATTCTCATCTCGAAAATTCTCGAGAAATTCTCGAAATGAAATTTCCCGAATTTCGGGAATTCTCATTTCGGGAAAAGTATTTCTCGACAATCTCGAGAATTCTCGAAGTAGGGGCAGTTGTCCTGCTTTAGTGCGACGAAGCGTATGTGCCAAAGCGGGAGAGCATTATCGGTGAATCTAAAAATACGACTAGTATGAAACTTTCGATGCATTCAGGTGTACTCAACTCCGATTAGATTTCGCGGTCGAAACATTTGATTTTTTTCAAAATATATTAATTTACGTCATTTTAATCGCACAAACATATTTGCCATTATTTTTCGATATCGACAACCTTTAAAATCATTTGTCATATTAGTTGTCAAATTATTAAACAAAAAGACAATCGACGTCTTTCGGAACAGACTTGCAAATTGATTCAATTTTGAGCATAACCCGTCTAGATAAAATAAAATTACGGGAACGAAATATTCACCAATAAGCGGAGTTGAGTATACCTGCAATATACAAGCAGTCTTGTCGCCCTTGTATAAAAATGGAAGACCTGTGTCCATTTACCAACCACTGAAGCTGTTCCGCTCTGACACAACGTTTCACTCTCCGTCGAAGTGTAGTAGCTGCGAGAAATTTTCGAGAACCTCGAGAATTCCCGAAATTTTTTTTTTTCTCAATTTCGGGAAATTCGGGAATTCTCATTTCTCAAGAATTCCCGAAAAACCGAAACCGAAAAAACTTTCACCCGAAGGAAATTCCTCGGAATCTTTCAATATACCTGTAATCACGCAAATTTCTTTAGCAACTTTAGACGGGTAGTAAGAGATGATGGTTGCAGTATTGGCCACCACGAAGTTGGACACGTGAGCCAATATCGGAGCCGATCCTCGCTTTCCCACCAGGTCCGGATTGAAGTTGAAAAAAAGAACCACGGCACTGGCGAGGAACAGCAACGACGCCACTATCATCATAAATGTATTTAAATGCAATGGTTGTTTGCGTTCCGTTTTGTTTCCGAAGCACACCACCATCATTTGTTTCAAAGTTCCTCTGGTTTTGTTCCAACTGTAATCGCCGCAGTGTTCTTCGGATTCTGAACGGAACGCAGTCGTGGTGTTGATCTGAAAAAAAATATTGCATAATTAAAATATTTTTTTATATAATTATTTATTATATTCATTTTTTTTTCACAGCTTGTAGAGAGATCCTTAGAAATTAAAATGGTTACGTATGAATCATACCTTCAACCGAAAACTACTCTAAACTACTCCTAAATTTATTTCCATGTCAGTATTAATGTTTAAATACTAAGGGTGAATTAAATACGTACTTATCAAAAAAATGAAAGCCAATATATCATACTTTACAAATGAAACATTTGAATTCTCGATAATTCTCGAGAAATATTTTTCTCGAAATTTCAATCTCGAGGATTTTCTAAATGAGATTTCTCGAATTTCTCGACAATTCTCAAATCACAGTCTACGTAGCAACGAGCAACGAGTAAAACTCATTTGGGTTTTTTATTCCAGTGTAAGATTAATCATTGAAATTCATAGAAAATATCAACAATATTTTAATGAAACATTGATCAATGAGCAACGAGGAACATTTTCATTTAAACGAGTACATCAAAAAACAAAATAGCTAATTTTGGAGTACTGAAAATGTCAGAAAAAACACATCAGCATCAATCGCATCCCCAAAAATATGCTATTTATGTTTTCTCTGACTTTCAATAATTGATCTTTTACTGGAATAGAAAAGTCTATCGTTGTTAGATACCATAAATGCTCATTTTAATCTCCAAAACTTGTTAAAAAAAAAAAATAGAAAATGAATAAGTTATGATTTCATCAAACCATTCAGTCTTTCAATGACCACTCTATATAATTATACTTAATTAAGTAAAAATTCATTCATATCATGTGTGTGATGATTACTTTTCATTAAATTAATTTAGGATAAAATATAAATAGGTTACGCTTATAGTGCAACAGTAATTAACATCGTTTTAATCGCATTAAAAAGATATTTTCATACAGTCATTGTGTTATTAAATAAATTAATATTTTCTTCCAAAACGTTAAATCGGATTAATACTCCGAATTTTCACTATTTATCAATATATGAAAATTGAAGTATACAAATTTTGCTGTGAATGCTTTTATGTATAATAAAAAAGTATTTGTAAAAGACTCTATAATCTTTTTATGAGGTTCAAAGGAAAATATAAAATCCAACTAATCCCAGAGCATCAATTGGCTCGAACTCAAAATAAATAACATCAAAATAGAAAAATAACAAACAATTGAAACATAAAAGAATTTACGATAAACGATACAACCGATTCAAGGCCAGATGCGTAAACAACAAACTTCAAAATCACACGCAATACACAAAGGTCTCAATAAACATGCGAAACTTGTTTGCCGAACTTTTTCACGTGATCATCTTCATTAACAATAATGAAAATATATAATAAAATACCGTCATAGTAGAATCACGTGGGTTTTGTGATGTCGATGACCGAGCGCCTATATTAAATTTAGTATTTGTGTGTTTAGAAACATTCACCCGTATTAATGTCATGTTAAAAGTTAAGTTCAACTGTGACCTTAAGTAAATCGCCTACTCTTTGAACATTTGCACAATTTTGCTGCATAACAAGGAAATTCATGTTGCTCAATGGACTGATGTGAAACACAGTAAAGTATCGATATAACGGACTAATGCGGGTGAGGAGATGTCTGTTAAAACTGAAAGTCCGTTAAATGTTATTAGATGAAGATAGGTTTCTGAGTGCGTTTTTTATTAAGAAAATAAACAGCACAAAACAAAGTTAGTGAAGTTTCCATAATTAGATTTGAAATACATATTATATTATGTAATTTTAAACAACGATGAGGTGGTTATGAAAAATTTAATTCACGTGAAAAAATCAACAATCAAATAAAAATTAACAAACATACAATTTTCTTATCGAAAATATACTTTATTTGTACACCCAAAAATCTTTTTACACGGTTCCAAAATAACACAGTTCAAAAAAAAACTGATTTTTTTACACTGTTTTTTCACGGTATAAAAAAATAATATTATATCACAACGGTAAGATCCGGAACAAAACAGTACACAATTATAGTTATTAAATGAAAATTCCCAATATTTTTTGATGATTTTATATGGTGATTTTTTACAAATTCTTCATAATCAGTAATAATTTTTCTATCAGTATATTTAGGTGGAACTTCCATCCAAATATAATATACTGATAGAACCCATCTCTAATTTTTATATGGTTACCATACATTTTCTTGCGTATCCCACAAGTAAAAAGAGATTTGGATTAGAGATTACTTTGGATTAAATATGTATAGGTAACATTAAAAAGATTTTTCGCATTTAACCGGATTTTTTGTCCGTTATATCGAGGTTTTACTGCAGTCGAAAAGTAAAAAAAAAAAAAAAAAACATGATATGAGTTGCAGCGATGATAAAGTTTGTACGTATACTGAATATTAAATGAGTTGTGAGACTTTACCGTGACGGTTCCATCACTTTTGTATAGAAAAGAGTTATTATGGGTTTCCAGTACTGAATAAGTTCCTCTTGCTTCTGCACATGGTGGTTCTTTTCCAATAAGAAGGAAGTGTTTTGGGTCTTCAGTGTTGTTTTTTTCTTCTTCCTGAAAATCGAAAATGAACAAATTATTTTACTCACGGGTGACCTTTGGGTTTTTTCCTCGACTATTGTTCAACAAAAAATTTATCTCATCAGACTTCTCAAATCTCGAGTGAGCGAATATTCATTTTGTTATAGTTTAATCATTATTTTTTTAATAGTATTTTGTCCATACGATCGTTTTGTACAAAATATCGCATAAAAAGTAAAGGCCATTTGATTCTGAAAATTAAATTATTAATATGGAACGCAATAAGATTTAAAAACAAATAGATTCTGCAATTTCGATATTTGACAATCAAAGATTCCGAGACTTCAACCTTGTAGCGTTTCCGCCTGCATTTTTTATGAGCACATAAAAAAACATTAAAGTCATTTGATAATTTGATTTTTAATTTATATTTTCAATGTACAATTACGATGTACAATTTATAAATACAACTTGACGTAAACGAACTTTCACTCGCGATTATTCAATAGCACACATCATTATGTTTATTTTGCTTTTCACACATAATAAAACAATAATGAAACAGATAATTGAATTTTACTCACGTAAAAGTCGGGCGTCCAATTTTCATAATGAAGTGCTTCAAGTTCAGCAACGTCCGAAGACGGGATGCAACTTTGCCTGTCTTCGTCGAAAATTTCACCATCAAGACAACACTTCCTGATACACGTCGAATTTATACAAGGACACAAAACTATCAAGTGAGACTCACTGGGACCAGCATCAACACAATATAATTCAGGTAAAAACAGCCTGGAATACGAAAGAGTGGCGTTCTCATGGTAAGCGGATTTCCTATAAAAGTTGAGGTGGACCTCAGATTTGTGGCTGTCATAAGTGAAATAGAATCCTTTAGCCAACGTGAAGTCTTTCCAAATGGGAGTCTCGTCCTTAAAACTCGAATCGCATTGAGGAAACCCAACAGCGACATCTCCTTTATACAATTTCTCTATGATTGTCGTCGAATTGGTGATTTTCAACGTCGAACTAGAAGCCTCCACCACGAACTTGTACTCCGGTATCCAATGAGTGAAGTTCTCGGCCTTTTCGCAGGTCAATTCGTCGTTGAGTATCTCCCCATGGGGACAGCACTTCCTCACGAGGAAGCAATGGTGGTAAGCAACGGACAGGAGGAGCAGGAGTCCGATCTTGATGGTGGACATCATGGATGTGATGCGGACGAGGTCATGTCTTCGCCGGCTGCTGGAACTTGTCTGGGCCGCAATTGGACCTATGAGGAAAACTGTTTTTGGTCATCGAGTAGGGGGAACTGGTATTCGATGCTATTAGGTCTTTGCGTGTTGTTTTCTACTGATGCTGATTGCTGTTGAAATCAAAGGCGGAAAAGGTTCAAATCGGTTTCGATTGTGTTTGCTGTCTCGTTTCTAAAATGGTTTTTTCCTTGAAAAGGCATGAAACTTGTTTTTTTTTTTCGTAACGAATCGTCTTAATTAAAATAGTCGTATTTTCATCATTTGTAATTAAATCGCGTTTTTAAAACGGCATATTTTGATGTCAGTTCTTCAAAACCCAAAGTGACTTTTACTTTCTCCGAAACATTACAGGTTATTTTCAATACAGGCTTTCAGTGAAAAGAATATTAACACTTGATTGACCTCACGAGACGTTCATTTTCACTATCATAATATTACGTTCTGAAGAAACTAAAAGAAAAAACTTTTACATCCATCTATATCGATTATTTAATTATTTTTTTTAAGTATCTGCAATCATAATTGACAGACAATCTATCGAATTATTTTAAAATTCAATATAAAAATAAAATCATTGAAATTTATATTGAAAAAAAAACCAATTAGTATTATATATCTTCATTGCGCAGTTTTGATGTTCAAATATAACAGTTTTTAGAAAGTCAGTTCAATAATCATTACGAAATAATTTATATATAAATTTTTGAAAGCATTTTGGGCTTTTCTGATGTCGGATACGAAAAATCAAGGTGTTTTTGTGTTTTTTTTACACAACCTTGATCTTCATTATACATAATGAAACCATATCATGAGATGAACGGAAAAAAACCTAAATAAAAAACGAAATAATATTATTAAAGCAATAAAGCTTTAAATTTATTACACTTCAACCAAATGTCATTGTATAATAGACAAAATTTTATTAATTTAATTATTTTTGTATATGTAAAAAAGGAATCATAATACAGAGGTACTTTTTTCGTATGTGTACATACTTGAACTTGCAACTACTGTTAAATTCGACAAATTCGAGGTTCGCAACTTTCAATAACACAAATATCATCAAACGAACGTGATTTTTCAAGAAAACATATATGTTAGTCGAGGTAATCTGAAACATCATTTGGAATTTCATATTCATTTAACAGTCCGTGCCATTTTGTATATTTATAAATATAAAAATTATTTGACTTTCAAACAGGAAGAACGAATCTTACAAATCATAAGGGTGAAACAATGAAAGCGTTCTTTGAAAATTACATAATACTATCGGAAAGTTACATATTAATTTTTCATCATACCTGTCGATTTCGTCATAAGAAAATATCAAATTCAAATTGTAGTATCCAGCCAATATATTTTATTCATGTCAAGATTTTCAAAAAATTATATCATAGAATTTGTTCAACAAGTGAAAAAAGTATTAAATAATAGCAAAAATATAAATTGATTCTTTTACATAAGAATTATAATACATGCAACATAGCTTGGAAAATATGAAAAAAAATTTCGACAGAAAATAAAATTTTATTAATATTCAATATATTCAATTAATTAGAAATGTGAATTTGATTTTAAAAATTATAAAAATTTATTATCAAATTAAAACATTAATCTTTAATTGGAAATTTTTAAGATTATTCAATATTTTAGCATTTGGGAAATTCTTCAAATCATTTAAAAATGATAACAAATAAATTATGTATGCATATAATGCCCAATCAATATTTTAACATGAAATAGAAAAAAAATAACATTGCAAAGAGTAACAAAATCCAACTGCTTAATTGTTTATTAATTACATTATAAAACAACCGATAAACAAAATATATTTCATTTGATGGTAAAAAAAAACAGTATAAACGTATTAATGAAATATCAATATATATATATTTTATTTTACATCTCGATCGAATAGAAAATCTAAGAAGGCAAGACAATCTATTGTTGATCAGTAATCTTCTTTATAATATGAATGTTGAATACTAATTTATATTGTACAAATATATTATGAATTTACAAAAGAAATATAAACTATGTACATGAAAAATACACATGTACATAACTCATGTTTTATAAAAGTTATGAGTTTACACTCGCAGCCTTTAAGCGTTTGTACAAAATATGGTAAAAAAAATTCTAAATATGTAATTGTAATTGTTACAAGTACATTTAATAATTACATTCACATAATTGTTTATTGAAGGCAATGGTAAAAAGTCGTCCATTGTTTATAAGGAGTCTTAAAATTAATCAACTTAATAACTTATATAATATACAAAATACTAATTCATTACAGTAAACTGTGACTATTTTTTTTTTTACATTAAAACTGTAAAACAAAACTGAACTCATAGAAGAGTATATATCTTACATATATGCAAATATTTACAGTGATGGCCTCTCACATTAAAAATGTGTGTCAATCGAAGGGGAATTTTATTACAAAAATCATCAATAAATAAATAAAAATACATAATACTAGATTGAGAAAGAAAAATCTCAGTCATGAAAATACAAAACAGTTCCTTAACATTCCTTTCGATACACGATAATAAAAAAATACTTAAGTGACAAGCACAAAATAATTAAACTTAAAAAAAAATACACACTCTGTGTACTCAATTTTGTCTTGTTAATGTGTATACAAAAGCGTTTTATAGTGTTCTTTACAGTTATGAATACTTTTTTCAAAAATCAATCCGCTCAACTTAAAATGAACAACAATAGTACAATATTATTGTATGAAATTTCAAAAAAACCTAACAGATAAATTTACAAATAACACTAACACATCGGAAACTCAACAATACTCATTCCTTGCTCATTTCTATTTCGGCAATTTTACATTGGATTATCTGCTGGGGCTCTAAATAAAACGAATGAAAATTAAGATCCAGAAACAACTCTTGCAGAAATCTTCTTGCGTTTAGTCGATAAGTGTTTTGAGAAACAATTTTACATATTTCCGAGTACAGACAGATACTTTGAAATGCCTCGGCATATTTTTGTTTTAAGCCTAACAAAGCTTGCTTAGATTGCTTGTGCCACACAGGATTTCCCATCCTCTCAGAATGCTTCAATATTTCTCCGACGACATTAGGATTTCCATCAGATAATTTAGATAAATTGGAGTCCAAGCTCGTCGGACTTCCGCACGAAACATCGAGGGAAGCATACGTTAAACTGCTCGTGGGAGCAGGAGACTTTCCGAAAACTCCACTTTTAGTGCTTCCACTACCGGACGGTTTCGGACTATCCATTCCTTAAAAAATAATTTCAATGTAAATTAAATATTATATGCATCAATATTTCAATTTTTGATATACCTGCAAAAAAAGCTTCCCTTAAATCAGAATTTTTCTTCGTTTCAGCGACTGGCCTAAGTTTTGAACAATGTAAACACGCTAATTGATCATGTTTTAAATATCGATCACGCGATCTACCTCTACCTATCCTACTAGAAGATTTCATTCCATTTCCTATAGACAAATCGGAATAACTACTGTTGAAATTCGAATCATCGTTCTTTTTGTTAACGTTATCAGTGTGAATATCTAAAATAAAAAAATCATCAGTTTTCCATTGCAAAATGTAAGTGCATAAATGAAAATTTATATTACTTTCGTGATCCAATATAACAGAATCGTCTGGAAGGTAGTGAGTTTCGGAAAGATCTTCAGACAAGTATTGGATTTTTCTTGGAAATATTTCGAGCAAATTTTTTGGCATACTAATTCCCATATAACATGGACCATGAGGAATATTACGTGGCGGGCAATTAGGTCGACTATTCAATATTCTAGACCACGAACTGTTTATGTTTTCGATTAATTTATTTGGTTCTGCGTATTGCGAGGAACTATTTGATTTTGGTTCGGGAGCTGAAGCAATTGGCTTCCAATCGTATTTTAGAAGACTGTTAAAAGAAGGAAATGTTAAGCAAATTATTTTACATAATATAATAAAATGGACTTGTGTTTTGAAATAAGTTTACCTTAATTGCGTGTTTCGAACTTCCGTTCTACTTTTTCCTCTCAAAGAACCGAATGTTGGTTTTTTGGTATCAGAACCGAGAAAAGAATTCAGTTCGTCTACGTTGGCTTCTGAATATGTCGGCCTATAAAAAAAATCACATAAAATTCCCAATAAAACATATTTGAAAAAGCAGTAACAATATTAAAATTATTTATTACCGTCGATGTCGGCTTAAAGATCTTAAAGTAGCATAACCAAATAAATCGCGTTGACTCGGTGGTGAGCTTCCCACATCCGGACCAGTATAACCTTTTATTATATAAATATAAACATATTAACTCAATAAATGAGACTAATTAAAAATCAAAAATTATTAAAAAAAAAATCAACATACTTTGAAGAGATATTCGTCTACGGGATTCTTGTTTTCTATTTGGTGCAACACTTTTCATTGCCGATAAACTAGAAGAACTTGGTATGGGACTTAATGTCAATATTCTATCACTAAAACATTAACAAAAAAATCGTTAAATAAAATACGACTATTATATTTATTTCCTATTAATATTGAACATACTTGAAAGTATATTTTCCAAGAACAGAATCACAGCTGCTAACACCAGACGTACTAGACTCACTATTATTTCTTATACGAGAGGAATCTTGCCACAAATCGAACGAATTAAGCCTACCTATAACCGATCTATTTTCATTTGACATATTCGAATCTAATATCATCCCGTTTTCGTTATTATCGTCGTCACTTTTAATTTTGTTGACAGTTTTAGACTCTGAAAGGGATCTTTGGTGTTTTCTCGAAGTCGGATATAGTCTTTGTGGAAGAGTTAAGCATTTAACGCGCCTTTCAGGTTTTTCCGAAGAAACGCCAACATATGGCATACTGTCGACGTCGAAGTCTTTCTCTTCGATTTCAATAACTACAGTTTCTTCCGCGAGTGACTGAGGTATTGTCGAAGAAGTCATCAATACTTTCCCGGACGATAATTTAAGATTGCCGGAATTGCTACTATCTGCCGCGCTATGATCCGTTTTGTCAGAATTCTCGCTAGTTTCAGTATCGATCACTATTCGGTTGTCTGTTTTTATTTGTTCATATAAGCTTTGGTATATTTGATCTTCCGAGTCAGATTTTGTAAGCCAATATTCTTCGTTTATTATCGGCCACCTTTCGTGTCTATTATGACGTACACATAGCCATCCTGAAATATTACGATTTTGTTTGAACACTGTTTTTTCAATAAAAACGAAACAAATATTAATAAAATACGGACCTAATTCATGTAGGACGTTTGCACCGTCATAAGTGCATCCTATTAAACCAAGAACATAAAAAGCAGTCCCTCGTATGGAATACACTTGACAACTTTGGGCTAGTTTAACAATATCGGCAAACACAGACTGATTGATAGGATTGGATTCGACCAATAATTCGATCCCGGCTGTTGAAGTAGATATATGTCCACAAGCCCATAGTGCAGATTTCAAATCCATTATTTCTTGTTCGGATGAACATAAACCTTGTTTGATTTTCTAGAAAATGACATCAAATTAATCGTTTTTCATAATCTTCAAACATAAATGTAGTTTTTTTTTCATTTAAAATAAAATCGCATTTCCAAAGCTGATAATTATTCAATATACGAAACGTAAGTGAATATAAAATTTAAAAGATATAATGAACTATTCACCCTAAGAAGTTTTGGCACATCTGCATATTTGTAAATCATGGCTACACCTTCTTGATGCATCACCAATTGGGAGTAGAGATGAGGGGGAAGCGGTGTGCCTCGACACGATACTGTTTTTGCTGAACTGTGACGACGGCTATAATGACCATCTTCAGACTTTTGTAATAGTGTTAAACAATCGTGTATTTCCCCTTCGACTAACCTAGTATATCTACAAAATACAAAAAATTGTATTGACATAACAAAAAACATATTTAACTATTCAAAGAACATACTTATAATTATATTGTTTAGCCCAATATCTTATTTGCCTATGAACATAACCGGCGTCAACCAATCGTTGAAAGCCTACTTGTGTACTTGCAAATCGAATCCATAACAAATATCCCTTATCTCCTAAGTCTTTTACTTTAGGTCTCATATTCACAAGTCTATTTAAATATATCTAAAAAGGAAACGGATCAATATCATTTTTAGTAACACTACAAAATAAATATTCCCAATAAAAATAAATCTTACAGGAACATTGCATGCTTCGTCTAAAATACTCAAAGCCGAGAGCGACACAGCTTTCGAATCATCTCGAGCTTGTTTGATGAGTAATTGTAAAACCCAAACGTCCAAATCGGGATTTAGTTTCTGTTCCCAATAGTCTTCACGGGGTGTCAGAGGAGGAGATTCTTGATCGAATGAAATATTATTGAAAGGTGACATATATTGCTTGTTATTCATTTCGCCGGCTTTTTGTCTCGCCCGCAGTAAAACGTTTAAAAACTGTGTCGCATACAATCGAGATGATTCCAAACTGCATTGTAGTGTTTGAGCAAGTATTTGACGGGGATGCGAGTTTATTGAATAATCAAGACTAGAGATTATCAGTTTCACATAGCAACTATGGTGAGTGGTCGTCGAAAGCAACAATAAGCTAAAAGAATAATTAAATTTGAGTTAAATTAATGTATTGATTTTCGATTTTGATAATTTTTGACATACCTTTCGTATAATCCAGTTTCCTTAAATATTTTCAAGCCTTCGTTTGTGGAACATAATCGGCCGATTAACAAAAAGTACATTTGACACATGGTATTTGTCATATGTTGTGGACTGAAAAGACAATCATGAGCGCTTCTACCGAGCGTAATTGCTGCTACTTGAGAACGAATATCAGTGAAAAGAGTCGTTAAAAGCCTTAATCCTTCAGACTAAAAATACATTTTCAAATAAGAAACAAGAAAAAAATAGTGAAAAAAAACTAAATAAAATCAAAGTCATACCTCCGGCAATGTTAGAAGAAAACTAACAAGATCTAAGGCAGCAAGAACTTGATCTCTTGTATGCAATTGACTAGTTTGTTGAAAATCTGCGTGCGAAAATCTATTTGACGAGGGTTTGAAATAATTGACTAATCTTTCTACAAGTGAAGCTTTCTCCACGGTCCATGCTCCATTCTACAATAAAACCAAGCCGTTATAAAAGAAACATTAAACATATACGCAAATACATATTGCAACAAACTTTTATTATAGCCCGAATAACTGTCCAATCCCAAAGAGAACCCATTTTATTTTCCAGTATATCTTTGATTAGAATATCACCGTCTTTTAAATTGTCAAAAAAATGAAATATTTTCTTCGTTTTCAATCCTTTGATTATAGCTGCACTTGTTTTAGTACTAACACTTTTGCTTTTCACTAACACACTTTCATTCCTTTTCGCCAAATCCGACTGTCCGCCGAAACTCCTACGTTGAGCGTGTTCCATTTCATAATCGTCGTCGTTCAAAAGATTCAAGCTTTTGTCAGGGTATTTATATAAATTCTTAGTCGGCTCAGATTTAGTTTTGGGCGAAGAATATTCATTCAAAGTACATTCTTTGTTCTTATCGTGAGTCGACGGATCACAACATTGAATCACATGATCCAAAAAAAGGCTATTTGACGCAGGCCTCGATTTCAATAGAGAATTTAAGTTTTGTAATGCGGCAACGGCTGCTAAAGCTTGAGGATGAGTAGCAGACGCCCTCGAAAGCAACGACGGTAAAGGTGGAGAAATGTTGCACGTTTCCGGCGGAAGGAGTAGATGTATAAGATGTAGCAATTGACCCAATAAAACAGTCGCCCGAACCGATATGAACGTATCGCTGGTTATCATTACTTCTACGAGAGCATCGAGTAGACCGACCTAAAAATGTGAACAGTTAGTAGTGCAGTTTTCAAAATGAAGGAAAAACAAATTCGATATGGTACCTCTAAGAAACAATAAAGTAAAAGGGACAAATGTAATTCGGCAAGATTAGGTCCTGTAGCACAAAGATGAGGTAATATAGATCTTCCTTCTGCTGCTACAAAGCCTTCGTTGAGACGCCACGAATTCTAAAATACAATAATCAAAATGGTTTTAGAAGTTTTTACTTTTATTTTTTTTAAGTATTGTCTTAAGCCCTGCTTATTACGTACAAGGCTTTAAAAGGTTCAAGGCTCTCTCTTATTATGAAACAATAAAAGTCTACCTGGAAATCAGAAGGATCGACAGCTGCTAATGCGACTGATAATTCATCAGTCCATTCAGGTATAGGAAGCCCAAGTAATTCGTACAACAATTCCAATATAGCTTTCTAAAACACGATAATACAATTTTAACTTCTGAAATCACTATGAAAGAACTAAATGAAATTGTTCAAAAAATTATTAAAAAATATAAAATCAGATAATTTATATTAAAAAAAAAATCATTGTATACTCACTCTTACTTCTAATTGGTTTAAATAAAGTACATCAACAATAGCCCTAAATCCAGATTCATTTAAAGGATCACAAAAATGTAATAAGCCAGGCCAACTTCGGAGAATCGAAAGTAAAGCCAGACGACTGCACGTAAATCTCATTTCTCTTTCATCTCTATTTAAATATTATAAAAAACAAATCAAAGTTATAAAAAAAAAAATTATATTCAAAATGAAGATAAAATATATACCTATTTTTATCCATCCAACCATGTCTATAATGAAAATCACAATAAGGAGCTGCAAGACAACGGAGATCGACTTTTGCAGGTAATCTTGTTTTCGGATCATTCAACAAATACAACAGAACACCACATAATGACTCTGCTATTCTTGGAGTTTGACAATCTAATATAGAACGAGTGATCGCAGTGACGCCGCCAGTTTGAATAAACAACGGAGGGTTCAATATTCCTACAATTAATTATTAAATTACGAACTGCAACTGAACGGATACAACATAATAAAAAATAGTCGAATATCGATTACCTAATTCACAAAGTGCAGCTAAATAAGCTCTCAACATTCTATCTTTGTCATCGGGTGAAGCGCTAGGAACAGCTACGAGAGCACGGGCAATAGACGCTTCACATCGGCCAGCAGAGAGCCTTATTATTCTCCTGACGACTCTCAGCGCTTGAATCCTTTCCATTTCGTTGCGCAATACTACGTCTAAAGATCTGACGAGCGTCGATCAGTTAAAATTGCACAAAACGAACAAGAAAAGAACAAAATTCAATATACAGACATACCTAGTAATTAAATATGGTAATCTTAAAGAATTGAAAGCTATAACGTCGGCCTCAGTTTGTAAAATGTACCTCACGGCACGCAAAGTTCCGGCGCGAACTTGGGTCGTCTCGTGGACGAGACTTATCCTCAAACTGCAACATAAACCGACAATGAAAACGATACAGAAACGTAATACGATCGCTCGACAATCGAAACTCACCAACACAACAATTCATCGGTTGAAAAGCCTATTTCGTGCCTCGTGTTGTCTTTGGATAACAATTTCACTAAAGCGTTGAGATAAGATAGCCTCTTTGTGTCGGAGACTATGATTTTGGTCAAACTCTTCGACGCCGCCGGATCGTCGGAGGTCGTCTGAAGATCGGCGTTGACTTTGTTCGCAGACATTTCGTAGATTACCCCGTGGGGCGCACAAAGTCCTCTCAAGATATCGCACGTGTTCTGTTTCGGACTTTTGTGCGAGTCCAACTCGTACAAATCTTCCTCGCATCCTACCCGTCCTGGAAAATTAAATTACGGCATGAACGTATAGTCGATTGCATGAAATTTTTGTTCAATTAATTCGATACAGTAAACTTATCGAATTCATCAATGTGTGTCGGTGCATTTTCTTTTTTTTGAGGTCTATTGATATTTTGATGAAATTACAAATATAAAACTATTGGGCGTTGACGAATATGAATTCGATATTTAAGTCTAAATGATTAGAAACAGCGGAACTTTCATTTTATCGAATGTAACCTAACCTAACCGAGACGGGACCGAAACTCCGATCATAATACACGCACTCACAAACGTACTTTTCTGTTGAAGGGTGCCGTTTTAGAAATATTATTTAAAAGCATATTTCATATTAATTTTTCCTATCGCTTTTTAATTTTTTTGTTTTGTAAAATGATTCACGAAAAGAAAATCAGAGGCAGCGGCTAATCTAGTAATGGGATTACAGAGGCCAGAAACTCAAATACATCGTTTTGATCACATTGTCGTTGTCTCCAAATCGTCAGAATTTAAATGATGACTTTTTGTTCCTTGATGTCATTTAAAGGCTTCCTCAATCCAATATGTTGAGAAACCACTCGAGTAACATTTTCAACGATTAGCCCAAAGCTTCTGATTTTCTATTCAGGTTAAGTTTTTCCTTCTGAAAACCCAATATAATCTATATGTATATAAAAATGGATGTTTGTTTGTTGCCGTATTACTCCAACACGGTTCGACTGATCGTCATGAAAATTGGCATGTATGTGTATTTTTGGTGGAGAAGGCCTTTAGCATCATTAAAATAGGGTGACCGTATTTCCTGGACCGAAACGGGACGGTCTGCAAAAAAATGTTTTTTTTGTCGAGAAGGTTTTTGTATCGTTAAAATAAGGTGACCCTATTTCTCCGAATCCAAAACGGGACGGTCCACAAAAATGGAATTAAAAAAATAATTTAATTTAAAATTTAAGTCTCGAGCGACGCCGGGTAACTACCGCTAGTATTATTTTCAAAAACGACACCTTTAACGGCATTTTCCATGGTCTTTCGATGAAATTGGAAGTGCAAAGCCGTCGACTGGTGTGCAGACCCGACATTGTACAACCGGAACGTCCACAAACAAGAACATAATCATACGTCACAAACTCGAGATGTAAATAAAAACACGTTACGAGCGAAAAGTTTCAACGAACGAACGCAACCGCCGAACTCGAAACGAGCCGACAAAGCCTAAAGAATCGACGCCGAGGAACGGAGGCTTCGGCCTTCTGTCAAAAATCGGACGAACGTCGACGAGGCGCGGAGACGCGAGACGCGGAGGCGGCCTTCCGACGCTCCGGGGGCGAGGCGGGGGGCGGCGGACGGGGGGCGGGGGACGGGGGCGGGGCCCGGACCTTT
>JAOXNN020000067.1:501508-594362 GCA_028571205.2 Hydropsyche betteni | reverse complement strand
CATGTTAGGTTGGTCGTTATTTTTTCATTTTATATATTTAAGGAAAAATCGTTATTAATCATTGATTTTGTTTTATAAGGTTGTGGTGTTGGTGCTCAATCAGTTTACGAGTCTTTGGATGTGAAACATGTGCAGCTGGACTCTTTAGGTCATGTACATGTCGCACAATTAGGGTCTACTGGCTTATATAATGTAGCTGCGGCAGCATATGATGCTACCCATAAGTTTTTTACTCATGCTTATAAAGATGTTAGTGGATATTCTTTTTTAATTTCAACACTTTAACGTTAACTTTGTTCAAAAACGTTATTTTTTTCCAGAGCGATGAACATCTTACGTTTTCTTACAAGTATGGATCGTTTATGAAATTAGAAGAATTGATGGAATGGCGAGAACGTTTGCACGGTTCATTGCAAAGAGCATTAGTTCTAATTGAAAAAACAGTATTATCGATTGTAACAGCTTCATCTCACACAGCTGCTGTTCGTGCTTTGAGTCAGGCTTCACTTTCTTCACCTGAAAACGTTATCAATTGGGAACGTTTGAGGTTAATATCTAGCTATGAAAATTGCTCAATTGATAAAAGCAAACTACAATATCTGTTTTAACTTTTCAGGGACAATCGTGATTTAGGTGTTTTTACTAATTGGGATCCTCTCACTATTGAAGATAAAGAAGCCCCCACTAAACAATTCAATCAAGACAAGAGTTACGTTAAGATAAAATATTTGCTACTTCAGTGCCTCATCTCTTGTTCTAATGTTATCTCTGTAGATAAATCAGACACTGATAATCAAAAAAAAATCGCAACATTAGAAGAAACGGTTAAAGAGTTTCAGGAATATTTCGAATTGATGCAAAGTGAAAAAATGACACCAGTCAATCAAATCAGTGTTACTAGTCCTCTACCTTCTAGAATTTTAGGTTTTGTGAATTCTTCGATGCCTTTCAAAGACATTTATTTAGGAGCTTTTACGGCTGTTATTATGTATGCAAAAAATAAATTTGATATGATCCAGACCACTGTAAATGAATGCGAAGAAAATTTAAACAAATGCTTGCTCAGCACTTATAATATATTAGACCAACAAATTAACAATAAAGATCCTTTATGGACATGTCGAATAACTTTAGAAACATTAGTGAATTTCGTAGAGGTAAGTAACAAATTTGCATGATATATTGTTTATTCAAGATTTATTTCATAAAATTATCTTTTTAAGGTAACAACTGCGGTGACGGTTATTGCGGGAGTATGTGCAGATCTCATAAAGCAAACCAATTCTAAGAAAGTTAAGAAGAAAGGATCTGGTTCAACTGTCCAAACAGAACCAGCTCCTGTGGAACCCATTACTTCGCTTTTAGAAAAACTATCATCTTCTATAACTAAATTAACAAATAAATTAGATCTGTGGGAAACCCCAGAAGGTCTAAAAGATTTGTCGGATCATTTTAGTAACTTATCTATAGTTATGGATGATTCTAATCCTGTTACAGTAAAATTGAAAGATAGTCATCTGAAATCTTTAACTTCACTCAAACATATCTTGAAAGAAAAACTCAAATATATTGCAGCAATCACTATTTAAAATTATAAATCTTGTCATGTAAGTTGATTTAACTATTGTGTATATGAGTCTTGCTACAATTTTTTTAATTGCTATTGATAAGATCAATTTTGTGAATGCAAAATTAATATGTATCATAATAAGAAAGGTAAAAAATTCTAGGGTCTGCTGGCTAGATCATTTACTGATCGAATATAAATTTTTACTGAATGAAATCTGCCTTATAATTCAAATGTGATGGACTTATATCTCTATTAAGTAAACTAAGTTTTTTTGGGTAATTAATTAAAACTGATCGTAATTAACGATACAGTTTAATATTGAACAAAGTGATTTCTTTGTACTTGCAATCTGTATGTATATTTCACTTTCTCAAATGTTATTTTTTTTATATGTATATTATCCTTGGAAAGGATATTTATTGAATTTCAATTATCAAATACCTTTTATTTGTGTTTGAAGAGTTCTTTGAATTCTTTTTTTATAATTTTGATTCAATATCAACATTTTCTTCCATCAGATGAATGCATAATATCAATTTTTTTCTTACCTATAGTTTTGTTCATAGTAAATTCCTAAATATATTACATGAAATTTTGCTTATATGTAAAAAGACAAACTAGTTTTTCTTTATGGAATATCAAAATAATTGTTTTTGTAATACTTGTTTTTAATTTCCAAGTCACAGTTCTAATGATTGAATACCTGTGATATTTTTAAAGTGACATGAACAATGTACATATTAAATTATGTATTAGAAATTTGTTCACAATCTTTTAATCTTAAATATATTCTCAAAATCATTTCATTTGTTAATCAGATTTGTATTATTTATCTGCCTGATGCAACAATTATTATTAATATTTCAGTTATATATTGTACATAATTATGGCTGATTGAGTTTTGTGTGTACATATTTATATATTTTATAAATTTTAGTCACTAAATTGTAAGAATTTAATACAGGTGTTACCTTTGATAAAGTTTGTGTATTATTATCCCTTGTTAAAATCAGTAGTACAAATATAACTGAAGAAACCTCAAATACTAACATCGAAATTAATCACAGTCTGAGATTATCTAGACCAAGGAAACGGTATGAAGAAAAACTTCGCATGGAATTATAAAAGTTTTATTTTGATAGCCAACTCGAATCCACAGCAGCGACTCGATAATTTACTTGCTTCATTTACATATCACCATTTAAATTCTTCAACATTCATTTCTTGTTGATATTCCTTTTTTTAAAAATTGAAAATTTCTATATAGAGTATTAAAAAATAACAATTTTCACATTTGTCAGATTTCAACATGAAAAAAAAATCATGTAAGTAAAAAAGACTCAGGATGTTAAAAGACCAAAAAAATAAAACTGTTTTATACGAACTGTTCATTGTTATCAAACATATTTCAATTCGTCCATAGTCCATATTTTAATAAAAATAAAAGTACACAAAAGGATATTTCTTGATACTCTCACTGTTTGAAAAGAAGTGGCTCAACACTATCACCATACGCTATAAAGTTTATGAAGCATTTATTTGCCAAACATATTCAACAGTATAATATATTAATTGTGAAAATGGTTTCAATGCTCATTTGTCAAATGTAAAATATAAAATAGCATGGTAGTAAAATAACGTATTATTTTTTGGAATGATAAGTCATTATCATAAAAAATAATTTACAGTGGTAAATTTAGAAACATTAGTCACATTTTGGTTATAATACATATTTATAAATTGAAAACTGAATGGAAAACAACTATTGTGTCGATGATTCTTTTTAAATACGAATATTATAATTAAAATAAGCAAAACTGGCAATATTTTTTATGAATCATTGAAAAACAATTTTGATTACGATATGGCAAACATTGTAATCTGTATGCATTTGATGCCTATAACAGTTATATATATAATATAAAAACAAAAAACTCAATATTATTTAAACTCTGAACGACAAAATAATTTTATTAATCATATATATATATATTCACAATATTTAAAATCGATTAAGTATGAATTTTTGTCAGCAAATGACCAAAAAAAAAAATTAATCCGATGCTATGTGTGCATCGTGTAGGAAAATCATTGGTTAACCTTCACTACAAATATCCAATAAGTAGTTCTGAACTACCATATCCTCGTTCTAATAAAATGTTTCGATGGACGTTATTTAAAACATAAGCTTCTTAATGTCAGTAAATATCAGGACATCGAGACCAGTCTTGGCGTTCCTTACACAGCCAATAATCACCATTGTACACATGTGTTGTAGTGCCAGTTACACCCGCGGGAACAGATTGTCGGGTAAACCAGACAATTTGTGAAGTAGGTGGATGAGGTTCTTTACGAGCTGCAGCCTCTTCAGCTTCAGCTTCTCGTCTCCGTCTTTTACATCTCTGTTTTTCTTCTAAACGAAGCTGTAAAAGTAAAACAAAATAAACATAACATAATCAAACTTTGTGAATGTTATAATTATTAAATTTAAAGACCTTCTCTTCGTTGGCTTCATTCCACTTTCCTTCTTCCATCAGCCGTTGATCAGGGCGATAGCGAGAATCTGTCGGTGCTACTCCTTCTTCCATTTCATTTAATTGACAAGCAAGAAGTGTTAAATTATAGTACCTAAAATAATAAATATTAATAAAAAGTCCACATAATTGCAAGGGTAAAAAAGGTACTAACTTATCGCTGTCTGATGGTGGTAATAAGCGTTGCCATGCAGTTACGAATTTCCCAGTTTTGCAAACGGTGCTATCTAAATTTGTGCTAGTTACTGGAGCAATTTCTATTTTTGTATCCCAATGGCCTTGTATCACCCACTTAGGCTAAAAACAAATACATAGTATGTATACATAAATAAATTTTTTCACTTGCAACCATTTTAAATTAATTTCACAAAATTCAATACCTTCCCATTAGCATTTTCTACTACACCGGTAACTTTCCTCTGTGTATCTTTAGAAAAATATGAATAAGGTAAAAATTTCAGGTGACACCGAATACCTTGGGCTGAACCTTCGCCAATTATTTCCATGTCTCCGTGTACATCTACCCAAAGTTTACCAACAATTATATTATGAACAGTGGTACTGACCTAAAACAATAAGAAATAATTAATAAGCAATAAGTATCTCTTTAAAGAATTAATTAATTTTAATTTCACATAAGAGAATTACACACCTTCCTCCATTTATACCTATTGCCAGTATTGTTAAATTCAACATAGGTACATCCTAATGGAATAATTTGTAAGTATTTACCACGGAACTTAGATGTCATCGTGAATTCTTGCCAACATCGCCAACCAGCAGCACCTTCACAATACTGAGCCACCATAGGAGGATGGTGAGAAACCTTCATGAAAAAATAAAATATTAAATCAAATTCATACAAAACTGCTAATGTATTTTTGAAAACATTTTTTGGTTTGTTAACCTGTTCTGATATAGATCTCCAACCCAAGTCTTCCATTCTGTCACACTCAAAGGTTTCACCCAATAAAGGATTGAAAGGTTTTCCGGTCCTAAAAATATTTATAAAAAGAATAATATAAAAAATATATGTAATTTAGCATATGAAAAAAAATGAAAATATTTTTCAAACCTATTAGTAGTGGTACAGTAAGGAGATGCTGTGAAAGCAGCCACATACGCAAGTTGTTCACACGGATCTGTACAACGTGCAGCTGTGTCCAATATATTTGAATATTCAAATTCTTCTGTCAACCTTTGCAACATAGACAAAGGTTCGCTAAAATTAACTGGTATCGGTATTTTTGAAAGGTCTTTGCCTATACAATTTTTCATTATAGACCACAGATTCAATGGATAATTAGGTTTGTCAGCGATCCTTAAACGACGTTGCCTCATACTGCTCGTCGGGACCACTTCGGTGACGTGCGGCTGAAAAATTCAAAACAACATCATATAAAAAACACTCGGAATATAGAGATAATTTCAATTTAAAAATAAAAAATACTCACCCAAATTACAGGATCGTTGATTTGGTTATTTTTATTAGATTTCTCCGATTTACTATTTAGTGTTCCGTCGATAGTTTCTTTTTCCGATTCTCCGTTGTTGTCGTTTACATTCAAATTAGATTCTTGACTGCCCTCGGCCACAAACAACACCTAAAACTCAATTTAGATCACAAATCCGACGATTACACACAAAAAAATATACCCAAACAAACATACTTGTTGTGTTTCAGTAACAGTCTCAGTCTCAGAGTCCTCAGAACTTTCGTTGTACATAGACGAATTACGGCGGTTACCTTTAATCTGAAAACATCACAATCACATCACAATCGCATCGCAATCAAGGCTGACCGGACCGTCAACGTTTCCATTACATTTGCACAACGTACACACACGGCCAATGCGATGAAGTTGGCAAATGTCACAAATTGTGTGTGTTGTGGCTACCGGCTAAAATTAGCCCGATGATAATGTGATACTGACCGGTATTTTTATTAGTATGTTGTACGGGCTGTCTTCGCCGGCGTTGAACGACATGGTGGACGAGCCAGGATCTTGGGCGTCATGGAACTCTTCATCGTCCTCGTCTTCGCTCTCGCGCGAGCTACCACCTACAACAACAAAGTTAACGTTCAACGGATTGATTGGTCGATTGATCGGGTCCGGACAGGATTTTCGATAAAGTGAACGTTCACGATACCGACTGTCGTCGTGCATGGTGTGTAGTCTTCGAGGAGGACGACGATGCTCTGAAACCGTGGATGAAGTTGAATGACGACACGGTTTGGCACGTGACCGACTCCCGGCGACGGTTTCGCAATGAGGGACACCTTCGCGAATATTGTTATTGTGTCGCGTGTGTGTGTGCACGATGAATGTTTGGCTTCGATGTGCTCGGAAGAGTTCGGCAAATGATGTGCGGTATGAAAAATTCGGAGGACGTGAGTCATGTGAGCGTTGTTTTTGCATCGTTGTGTAATGGAAACGTGTGATCGTAAATTGTCTTGCAATTATGCTGGGATAAATTCGGATTTTGATTCGGCGCTTTTTGAATGAAACGTTCGCGTGTGTCGGATCCGTTTAATAAAAATAAATATAGGTTCGAATACATTTCAGATCGATTGCTATTTCGAAGGCAAAGGTCGAAGTTGACATTCACAATTTTCTTATTGCCATAAAGTAACGGAACGACACCAGATTTTTATGCGTGTATTTAATTTTTCATACGTCACGAAACCCTGTCATACGACGTTACTCTGCAAATGTTATTGCTTTCATGACTACGTAAATTAAGTCATAAATTTATCTAACACTTCGAAAGTACACAACGTGCTGATTTAACTCCGTCGTAAATAAATCAATCCGAATTACTGCATTAATTATTTACTCGTTTCGAATTAAAACAGTACACACAAAAAAATGATTAAATCAAAATATTTCATCCAACGCTTTTTAAGAAAATATTTATGAATTTAACAATTTATATACGACGCATACATAAAAAAGAGTGATGGCGATTCTTTATCGCGCAAGAAATTACAACAGATATTAACCGAAAAAAAAAAAAATACCGAAACAAAGCGAAACGTTAAACAAATCACCATATCAAGGGTGAAATCATCGACAATCACAGCCACTTAATAACGACGATAATTCAATCAAACGGACAGCGAGAACTAATCGCAAATCCGATCCGCAACGAGTTCGAGAGTAACGACATCGACTCAACAATTTTTGGCACGACGTCGAAAAACTCCGCGGAAAACAATTAAAAAACGCAAAAACACACAAAACATCGGCGGAAAATAGAGAGCAAACGTTAAGATTCTGTTCGAAATTGACAAACCGCTCACGAAGGTCGAATAAGTACTCTTATTCGACGCGAAATCGTTTTTTTTTATGCAAATATTGAACAGCACCACACATCGAAAAACGTTCACCCACATCATTCTTACATTTACATAAAAGCGATATTGAAAACTATCGCAATCAACGACAACGTGATTCGAAACTGCAAATTCTAGCGCATCACGCGATCGCACTATTGCCGATCCAACACTGCAATTATTCTGAAATGCAAAAAAGTCTTATCCACGCACAACCTTCGAGTGCTCTCCCACGATAATCCATGCACTGCTTCGTAATGCAATTAAAGGCCTCATGAACGCGGACAATTGTGGCGAGCGGAGTCAAAAGTCGCTATTGGAGTTCGTCGGTTAGTTATCGATGGTTGAAATTCGAACGTCACTTTTGTTAAGTCACGTTATAGGATCGGGTGCGTGTCGCGATCGTTTAATGTGTTTATTAAAATGTTAAGTGTAAAAAGAAAAATTGGACGTGTGTGGATTGGACTAGTTAACGAGGTAACGTAGACGGGAAGATAAACGCCAAATTTGATGAAAAAGTTTAGATCCAATTTGTTCTAATGCGGCCGCGAAAGATGTGAAGTGCTTATAATTTGTTTTGTGAAAATCAAAATATGTAATTCAAATGGTGCTGCTAATATAATTACTAGGCTGGCCCAGAAGAATGGTTGAAATTACTGGGCTGTGTCTCAAAGTATATTATATCATATTCTCGCTAATGAATAATTCTACATTGAAAAATTTTTCCGAAGCAATGCCAAAATATAATATAACTTTTTTCCAAGTATTTTTTCTTAGAATTATTACGTCAATTAATTCGATTGTCGAATATTTTATTTGAATTCGGAAATATTTGTAACATTAAATTTTACTTAGAATATTTCGATACTTTCACATTTTCGAATTTAATTCATAATAAAATAGGTGGCTGGAGATATTTTTATTTTTAGCTAAGATATGACTAAATTTATCCCATGTTCCGTGTTTTTTGTCATTTGATTAGTGGTAGGTATCTGGACTATTCGGTTTTCCACATATGTAGGAACATGATGAGACAACGGGTGCCATAACGTGGCGAGATTTTGTAGGTGATCTTTACTTTGTGATAAGAGATTTTTATGAATAGTGTAAAGGTATGGGAAAGGAAGAAGGGTCGATTCAAACTCGCGAACCGCACCGCGATCGCATGCAATAGTTGTCACAATAATCGCGACGTCAGCACATATAATTCGTACTAGGGTGAGAAATCAGAACCATTTTTTGAAATCATCTCACCAATGAGATCTTTCATTTTCAAATGGTTAAATACCCAATTTGAGACGATCGATTTGCTACAAACGGAATCTACCCTCACCATCCCCGCGGCTTGAGCCATCATCCCTACAAATGACAATCCATACATCGCACCGCTGCACCATAAACGACAACATTAGCACATCATATTCAAATACAAAAAACTCCACTTACAGAGCTCACACAACAGTCAACATCTGTTTCTAGCGCGACAGCCAGCCGAATGGCGGTCGACGGAACCGCCATTCTTCCAACCGCCAAAACCCCAATAACCCTCCATTCCCACGCACCACCACCATCGCCACCGAGCTCAGACGATCGCCATTGACGATATTTCAGATCGGCCCGCGCATAATTCGCGAATATCGCCGTCTGGGAATGCAATCGAACGCACGACGGCCGGTCAATTGAGACGGGCCCTGTCGGGGGTTTGCGGTCGTTTTGCAACAGTGGTTTTCGAATTCGATCCGATCGGCGTGTGTGTGTAAAAGTCTATGGGGGTCTGTGTTTGGATGGGTGGGTTTTGCGCGGCGCTATGATGATGTCATCGCGGAGTGGAATTTGCGTGTTTGTTTGTGAGTATGCTGGTTCGATGGATGTGTTTGTTGTGGAAGGTAATTTAATAAAAGTTTTAAATACGCTATTATAACGATGTTAATACGCGTCGAATGATTCGGAAATGGTTTCATTTTTTTTGTTCCGGGTGATAAAATTTCAAGGTTCGTTGTGATTAAATAATGATGCATTCAACACTTGGGAGGCATTCGAAGTATTCGATATATAAAAAAAAATGTATCATCATCGCATTATTCGATGACGATTACTTAAAAATGAACGTAAAAATAATTTCTAATATCGGGAAATTTCAACGTCGATTGATAAAAAAATGCCATCCATTTCCGACTATGAATCATTTTCAATAGAACATAGCATACATACAAGTTTTACAATTATTTTATCAAAAATTTACAAAAACTTACGAAAATTAATTTGAATTGTTACTATGCAAAGAGCGTAATATGTGTTACACTCGTTCCAAATAAGTAATGCAACTTACACTGCTTATCTCTGATTCATGAATAATTGAATCGATGCTACCCATATTAATTAGAACATATGCGGAATATGAAGTTTCACACAAACCAAGGTTCAAACATAAAAATGACCAAACAAAAGAGTGCAAAAATACAATGAGTAAGTAACGTAATCAGGCAGAGACAAAAGTCCAAACAAATTACGAAACAAACGCATGACACAAAAAGTAACGTGAAAAACGCAACAGAAATATAATTGCTCCGATTTGCTGACGAACATTCCAATCAGTATAACTATAAATGACATAATCACGAAAATGCTGATTTCATCGTTGAATTGTTACTATGTTTACTTCGATATGTAAAATTAACACGACGTTGAACGTATGAGTAATATTTGAAATTCGATAGTCAAACTTAAACCAATAATACACTTAAGTTATTTATAATATGTTTATTGTTTACAGATGCACATCAAACAGTCTCAAACACAAAACCCTCAAATGTACGGAAGGAGGTTGAAAATTTATATTTATATTTCAATTAAGAAAAAATAAATAAAATCAACAACTATGAACGTGTAGACGAACATTAATTACGAAATTCGTTTTATTCCATCACGAAAATGAGAAAGAGCCGAAAATAAACACGAGATACAACTATGTACTCGTACGCGAAAAATAATACGAGCGATACTCGCTCTTTTTTTCATATTCGAATTAATCTCGGGAATAAAATTTTCGCGATCGTATAAATAGAAATCCAAAAATACCCACAATCACCCCTAACCGACCTAACAAAACACGTAACATTCCAAACGGAAAAATTTCCACAACCTCCAAAAATATACAAAGGCCACCTTTCGACGTGACGAAAAGATTCGAAAACTTCACATCCACGTACACAGGATATCGAGGATGTGCACGACGTCCTGGCACATACGAACAAGGGTTAACGGACGCGACAAAAGGGCGCGAACTCGACCGATCCACGCGAATTTTCAACAAAAACCACAACCGCATAAAAAATCTACCATTCACAGCCGATCCAGTGCTGCCAACAGCAAAACGTCAAAGATCCGAAATATTCAAAAAAAAAAAGCGCGAAAATATACAAAACACGTCCACGCAATTGAAACGCCGCGACGCGACTGAAGGGCAGGCGAAAAACGGAAAAAGCCGCACTCCGCACATCCTCAAACTTTCCGTTTGACTTTTCGTCGTTTAATAATCAAAAGCAGCGCTTCTCAAACGCACTCGTGTATTATGCGATTCGATGCACTCTTTGTGCATGCCCTTCGATTCGCACGGTAGATTGACCGCGCTAAATCGGCGTGTAAATCGCGACGGCCATTTGCATGAGCGCGCTGTTTTCAATGTTCGAATTGAAAAAAAAATCGTGATAAAACGCGTTTATTATACCGGTTCAATGTTGAATATAATATTTAATAATGCGATAGATGTAATTTTCATGGAAAAATTTAAAAATTCCGAAACGCGTATAATATTCATGGCGGTTGTGAAACGAAAAGTCAAAGAGTAAAATAACGGTTCTCGTTTAATAATCAATCATGTTTGTTTTATCGATTGTTTCCTCGTGCCGTGGCAATTGTGACGTTGACAACAAAAAAAAGTATATACTACAAGTGGATTGATTTGTATTTTCCATAACCAATTCATTTCCATTGATAACGAGAGGAAAAAAATCGATAGGGGCACCATTGTGTCGGTGACTGAATTAAAATATAAAAACCTCATCCAATTCTATTGTAAATTTGAGTATAACAAAGATTGTTGCATTATTGGATGAATTCTGACATCGATACCATTTTACGGCCGACATAATAACACACTCAACCCAGTGCATTACGGATGGAACGAGAATGGCCATTAAAGCTAGAAAATAATGCACGTAACCCAGATCGATGCTAAAATGCGAAAAAAAAGGTGAATTATGAAGAAATTGAATACACGCGCATCTTCGCTAAATTGGCACGTGAAGAAAACCCACTGGGCGGAACAGACCGGCGAATGGAAGAAGGAAGTTGGAGATGTGAATGTGGAGCTTTTCGAGATAATTTAATAAATACAATCGAGTGACGTAGAAACTCGTGGGTTGCGAATGGAAGAAAAATTGCATTACAACGAGCTTCATCGAACTTTCAAGAAACCATTATTTATTTTAAAAAAAAATTGAATCTTATTGTACAATAATTATTTTTTTTATTTTTGAAATCGATTTATTAATTATATAAAAAAAACGACAAAAAATCATAAAATTTATATTTCCTGAATATGAAAATTAGTGATAAATTCAAATATACAGATGCTTTATCGCAAACGAATTTTATCAACACTTCCGAACGGCACAAGTCACAATTATCATATGTTTCGAAAAATCTAAATGTACAAAATACAACATGACGCATTTCAGAACCAGACCCTCCATCGGGTCACACGACTCATTCCAAGAAAGTTCACGTGCTTCAACAACAATCACAAAATACGAAACATTACACAACACGTCATTAGAAGCAGCGCGAATCGACCACTTTTGCTGTGTGAAAATTTAACGGAAAAAAAAACTACACATAGCTTCAGGAACATGAAAAACTATCGATTGGCCGAGTCGTCGTTTCGAAAGCCCGAAACTTTCAGTCGGTTGAACGACCGATCGAAACCAGAAGCGACTGTACGAAATTTCGCACTTTCGTTTCTTCAAAAGTCATCATGCAACTTTTGACGAGCCTGGAAACGAGACGTTTAAGTAGAATTGAGGCTTCGCTTTCGCATATAAAATCGTTTCGATGATTATTATTAGATTCGTAATGAAATTGTGTTCTAAATCGATTCAGATTGGTAGAAAGTCGTGATGATATGTTCGGAATCGGTAGACACAACATTTTACTTGTTGAAGTCTTTAAATAGCCGATAATATTTGTTTATCTGTTATAACCGTTGAAGTAATTAACAGATATTATCGTGAAATGTGAATGTAGCATATATTAAAACAATACCGGAATGTCGATTCTCGTTGACAATCTCTCGATGTGTTTTTTAATGAGCTTCGAAGTGAATGTGCTGATAATTTACGAAAGCAATTTCAATAACGGAAAAATTTATTGAAAATCGAATATGATGATTTTTATTAATTAAAACGTAAACTCGAACTAATCGATTATTTCAATTCGACGAATTTCAGTGATTTCTAAGTTGAATCTAAATGGAACGAAAATACTCACCGAAACTTTGTCCGATGAACTCATCATTCGAAACAATATTCTTCAACTCATTACCGATAAAGAAAACAATTCAATTACGAAAATCGCCGATGCAACAAAAACTAAATATACTTATGACACACAAGCCAGTTAAATACTTTGTCATTTGTAACAAACAAAACATCCACTTAACTGAAACGCGAACGAAAATTACTCGATCACTTCCACACACAAATCCGTCAATTTTCTAACAATCAACTCATCCAACCTCCAAAACGTTCCAAATCCATTTCTGCGCGGACGACCCAAAAAAACTTGATTCGCCACAAAAAAAGTTAATACAAAAAACACGCACCATGCGAAATAATAAATCGGAATCACGCAAAGGGATCCGTTCGCGACCACACACGTAATTTTTTCCACGAAAACATAGAAAAGTCGCCGTTGCACTTTCACCCGTTGAAAAGGTGGTCATTTTCGCAACACGACTTTGCTGAACTGGGTCGTGGTCCGAGGGTGTGGGGTCGGGGGTCGATATTTCAAAGGTCGATGTCACAAGTCCCGCAGGTCATTAAATGTACGCCACCGTTCACGAAAGCCTATATAAACTTGTAGTTATTTATGTCGTTTTATGGACGTTTCTATTTAATACATTTTCAAAATGTATGCGAATGATAAAAACGTCGGAATGCGAAAAAAGTTTTTTTGTGTGTGGAGGCGGTTTTAGATAAGTTGAAATTGTGTATGTGTTACAGTTTGAGTGTCCACTTCGTCTGTGCACGAAATAACTAGTCTGGTTATACACCTTCAAAACAGCTCTAGTCCAATTGTTAGTGTGGTACGACAATTTAAGTTGTTTGCACTCAGATAACGCTCAGATGCTAAATATCAATAAGGTGGAAATTGGTATGTCAACTAATGATCGAGAAAAACGAATAGTGTCTACCCGTTGTGTCAGTTTGAACATCGAGTTTGTTTTGAACGTTTTCACAACTCAAGCTAAAATGCTAACCCAAGCATTATGTGGAAGTAAAATTTGAGTTTGGGTATACCCAAACTAATATGGGTATGAACAAACAAAAGTGAATACTTGAACTGTGACATATGTGTAAATGAATGTGAATGGATTCTATTCTACTTTGTAAAAATTTATCATCAAAAGACATACGCATACTTTGAGGTCTGGCATTAACGCTTTTCTCAAGTGTGTCATGTTGGCGTGCTAGCTGCTCCACTACTTCTTGGAGCCTTTGCTTTTGTTCTCGTTCGTGTTGCAATAAACGGCTCCAACGGCTGCCTTGTGCGCCGGCTACTCGAAGGTATTCTGCACAAGCCTGTGAAATTCGTAAACGTAACATTAACATGTCATTTGAATGTGAATTGGTGTCACACGACTCGGTGCTTACATTCATCATAACATTACAGGCTAATCTAAACAGAGTGGCTTTTTCAGTGACTTGACCGTCTGGATAGTCCAAATCAGCGAGTGTACGTTGCAGTCCAGCTCCATGTTTGGCTATCAATTCGGCACATGTATGTAAATTATCTAATTGGGTAGCCAGTTCCCTTGTCAATGCAGCGCCAGCTTCTTCGGGATTTAGTGAGGAACCATTAGCATTTGCAGCTGCTTCTTCTTCTTCTTCGCTCTCAGCTGCACGACTAAATATATAATGATTAGAATTTTTAGAAAAAATTTAAAAAAAATTATCAGAAGAATGAAACATAAAAAAAACTTACATTGCTTTGGCCTTCGCTAATTCTAAAGCAGTGACCCAGCTTTGTCTTTCAACTTCATTTGATGCTTTAATATGAAATGTTTGGGTTCCGCCATTGGATATAACAAATGTGCAAGAATCCACAGTATGAATTAAGGCTCCTCCTAAAGTGATAGTTCCTCTACAAGTATGGGCCATTTCAGCTTGATTTCTGCAATTTCCAATACGTAACACGTTATTAATGAACATTTTGAAAAATAAAAATTGTATGATATTGCAATCAAAGTTAATGAAATAACCAAAAAAGATGAAATGTTATATAATTAAAAATCTAAACCTGTATTATGCAAATATTAACACAGTATAATGAAAAATTATAATTATTTCCATAACTAATGCTAAAAAATATTAAAGTATCAAATGTGATAAAATCAAAAATCAAAACTAATTGAATGTCCAATCGGTCAATTTTTGTATTAAACAAACACGCAAAACACTGACATTGTTCACATATGCAACACAAGTATGCTAGCCATTAGCTTTAATCGGTGTACAAAAAATTTCTATGAAAAAATATACAAAAATTAAAACAACGATCATTATTTAGGTAGCATGAATCATCATGAGTTGAAAAAAAAATTATTATATTTTAAGCTTGGTATAATCATTTAAAATTTTCATCACAAAATGCTGAGCCATTATGAAAATATATTAAACAAAATTGTTTCATAACATCCCAAATATTAATTAAAAATCTAGAAATAAAACCATACAACCATTTATCACAGATAGAGCAATTAATAAAAAGAAGTAAATATCATATGAATAGAAATGCACAAGTTTCTCAGCCACTTAATATACCTATTAAATAGAAGAAAATAAATTTAAGCTTGGTATAATAATTGTTTGAAAAAATAATGAACATGTATGTTAAAACGAACATATTAGACAAACGATTGATGAATTTGTATGAAGACGGTTTTAAAATTGTTATCACATGCTTTGTGGTTGCTTTGAATATTTGGTAAAGCTTTAAAATAATATGTGCATTATAAGATGATCGCCAAATAAGCAATTTGGTAATAAAAAATAACACATTAAAACCATAATGAAATACCAGAGCTGTCGATCAGATTCAACCAACATAAAATCTAACAAGCCAAAAAGAAAGATTATATAGTGATCGGCAGTAGCTGAGGCAGAGGCATTACTCACTGTTGCCGGGGGTCCCGGCGTCTTCGCAGGGACAGTGTTCGCCCCCCGACGCCCCCACTGCCAGCCTCTGCCCTACAAATCACACAATATTTACTAACGACCCAGCCAATATTCGGTACATAGATTTCATGCCACAGAAACTTCTATTTTCAATGTACAGTTTATGCTTAGCTTAACTGTTTAGACATAAATTTGGCGTTAATACATTTGAAAACTCACTACTTTTTAAAATTTTGATTATACAAACATTTGAACAATTTATTTTCCGTTGAAATAAAAATTTACAAAAATATATACATCGTGTTGAAAAGTTTAACTTTTTTTTATACTAGTGAGTTTTCTTAAAAAAAAATTTAATACAAAAATATATCTTGTCTTATCGTCTAAAGAACACAGTTTTTTTATTATACTATAGAGATTAAACATAGATATAAATGCACTTCAATATCCTGAATAAAGAAGAAGCATCAAAAAAACAAGCTGCAATAGCAAGAAGCACATCGACAATATTTAATCGGATCTCGGAAAAAAAAACATACACTGTTAAGATGCTAAGGGTGTTCGAACACAGGAATCATTTTGGACATTGAACAACGATGTGCTTGCAAAAAATTAAACACACACAACGTACGTATATTTGGGTACTCATGCTGCATGCGCAATCAAATCGAACGAAAAATTATCACAAATAATTTTCGACAACATTAACGACAATATTGTAACAAGTGTCACACAATTGTCGAACGAAATATTACAAAAACCATTTCCGAAACTGAAAACGATCTTCACGTTCAGTGTTGGATATATGAACAAGTGCACAAATTTCAGTCGGGAAGACAAAAAGAGTCATCATAACGTCGATCGCAAAACCTCCGACGCCGAATCGACAAAAAGTAACTACGTGGTGTCGACGCAAATGTTTACATCTGTCATTATGACATCATTGCGACAGGTGAGAAGAGAGGGGCGAAACAGATGGGACACGAAACCCGCACGACGGGGGCTCGGCCCCGAAAAGGGGCGTAGCCTCGCAAATATATATATATACCTGTAATACGAGAGCACCCCGTTCGACAGCACGAACCACCGCCGCTGGTAGCCCTTGAGGTAGTTGGTCCACTTGAACAGCCACCCCTTCATGTCGGGGTCGGCGGGGGGCGGGGCGCGCGCCCCCGCCCCGGCGCCTCCGCCACCGCTGCCCTCGGCCATCAGTCGCCGCTCGAGCGCGCGGCTGACGTCACTGCGCGAAAATGGCGACCGGCCGACCGCGCGCCGTCAGAGCGCGGACCCGACGCCCGACTGCGGCTTCTGCAACCGGCCGAAGGACGCCCGTCTCCGCGTGTGCGAAAACGGCACGGACGGCGTTTCTGCTGTTTGGGCCGAATGCGTGCTTGGAATTTCGCGGGCGGGTTTTCGGCTTTGAAGGGGTTTTTCGATGGTGATTCGCGAAAATATAATGATTTCGCGATATATGAATGCACGACATTAGAACACACGATAGTTGAACACGGCGACAACTTGTCAAACACGCGGTAAATTATAGTTTGAGTGTTCTACATTTACAGAAACCCCCGTTAACGTTAATTTATAACGTTTGCGGCGTCTCCCCCTATAATGTAGGGGAAAAATGGCATGAAAGAGCTAGTTTAAAAAAAAATGGAATAATAGTATTGAAATATATAAATAAAAATTAAAAATTTGCCTGTAAACTCTCCCCCCCCGTAAGGTTGGCGACGTCTCCCCTATAATTTCATTTTTTTCAAATGCATTTAATTTCACACGAAAATTGAACACGTGGTAAATTATAGTGTTCTACATAATGCGTAATAAAAATTTTAAATAAGTGTTATTGAGATTTTTTTCGGGATATTTCAATACAAAAAGTTTACTTTTTACCATGCAAAGAAGCACGATAATAACATTGATTTACGTAAACATTGCTCACATAAATTCGAATACTCAATAGAAAAATGCAAAAACTCCTTAAAAATTATGTATCGATAAAATTTATTTGAAGCATAAGGTTGCCAACTAACCTTTATTGGAAAGGATAGTCCTTTAAAATAACTTCTTGTACCTACTGAATTTAGAAAAAACGACAAATATCCTTTATTTTGGAAATTTGGAATAAAAAATTTCTTGCTACTAAATAATGACATTTAGCACTATAATTTGAACAACTAACATCCTTTACATATAATCACGGATTTCTGTGTGTCTGTCTGTTCGAATGACGCTCGCGACTTTAGATATTCTAACATGGTCTTTATGTGTATACAATTAACTTCTATAATATGATGCTTATTACCTACTAACTACTGACTTTGCCTATATGACGTCTGGTGACAATAACAAATGAACTATTTTGATTTTATTAATTAAATATTGAATATTCAAATCGGGTACGGACATCGATTTTTCAGGCATCGGGCAGCCGATGCTATTAACATCGGGTCTATTTACTAGCTATAAATATAATTGGAAAACACATTTTTTTAGATTTTGGAACGTTTTAAATAATTTTTATCTTAAACATCACCAGGGGCGGCTCGTGACTACAAAAACAGTTGGGGCATTAGGTGCGAAGTCTCCGCTTAATTTAAAAAATTTCGAAGTATTAATATCAAAAACAAACGGAAAAAATTTCGCGCTATTTTTTATAATTTAAATCTGTAACAATAAACGAATTACTTCACCGCTTCTGTAATATAAACCCCATTTTTTACGCATCTTCAAAACGAATCCCCCCGCACATTTCGAAACATTTAAATTTCAACGCAACAAAATCGCCAACCCTAAACAACAAACCGACACCAAAAACAAAATCCACAAACCGAAAAAAACTCCACAAACACCGAAAAACCCCCATCCAATCCCCCCTCAAAAAAAAAAACCAGCAATGGCCGCAAACCGCCGCCTCGCGACACTGGGCGGTAGCGGCGTCTCATTTCCTCAATCGCGCGACCGGCGCCCGTCCGACCCGCCGGCCGTCCACTGACCGCACGATGTCCGCGATGGGCGGTCGTCCGGCGCCGATCACCGGCTTCTGGTCGGAGGCTCTGTGGCTGCCCCCGAACGTGACCTGGGCGGACATAGCGCCTTCGCCCCACAAGCCCGTGCAGTACACCGACTACACGCACCTCCTGTTCCCGCTGCCCCTCGCGCTCGTCGTGCTCCTCATGCGCTTCGTCCTGGAGAAGTAAACTCGCCTTGATCCTTTCGTAATATATATCGTATGAGTCATGGCGCGGTTATCGGTAATCGCACACCTGTCGAGATAGCCGTTGTTGTTTTAGGTTAGGTTTGCGCAATTGCCGCATACCATCGATCCTTTCGAAACGCCGGTCGGCCCGCTTGGGCCGTTTCGTCCTATTTATGTTTTTAGTGTGGTCGCTGTGGGATTTGTTCGCGAGTCGGGGCGGCCTTGAAGTTTTCGCGTTCGGTTGTGTTGTTTCGCCATTTTGTTTGTGGTTTTTTGGGTTGAACTATAGTATTACCCCGCGCCGCATTGTATTAGCGACATCTAGGCGTGTTTACTTTCACTTTCCATATAGAAAGACTGAACGTGTGAATTGATTTAAGAAAAATCCGCGTTTTTAATGACACATCTCGATCGGCCAATTAACTGAACGCATTTATGGGTTAAACTGAACGTATCATATGATTTGGCGCGTTCAGTTCCGCACTATGACATCTCTTGTTTTCGATCGAATATTTATATAGGCCGTGTATATTATTAGTCCGTGTATATTTGACTCGATCTAATCTGACCCATAACTAATGAAATTGCTGAAAAAATCTAACGTAACCCCCAAAAATGAGTATTTATTACTGATCTATATATCAATATAATAATGTACATGGACTGTGACATGTAAATAAAATACGATCGGGGTTTTAAGTGAAAATGTTATCTGATTTATGTCTTTTACGTTTAATTATTATGAACATTATCGGTAATTTTGTTCTAAAATTGGAATCAGTTTCAATTTTATGCATCATTCAAGCAATTAAACTGATAAACTTGAATTTTCCAAATAACCTTCAGCAAAACAACATTTTTTTTAATACAAAATTTAACACATAAAATAAATATTGGAATTTTTTCCATTTTCAAATATGACAGTGTGTTCTCAAATATTCAAAAAAATGTTATTTCATGCTTTTATTTTTACTTTTTTTAGGTTTATATTTGCCCCCATCGGTGTATCGCTAGGAATTAAAAATACTAGGCCGAAGAAGGCAGCAAATATTCCAGCCCTCGAAGCTGCATATTCAGGATTGTCCAAGCTTCGACATAAGCGTGTAAGTTTTTTTCCATATCCATAGTCATATTTGCATGGCCGTGAGGCTTTCATTTGTCAGTAAATAGGGATAACCAGATTCAATAAGATGCAAACTGAACAAACATTTGCATATTAATAAAGACACAAAGCAATAACACATATTTGAAAAAAAAAATTTAAAACCACTCCTAGTTTATTGTTTGATCTGTTATGATTTTCAATTTTTATGAGTTAAGAAAGTTTAATGTACCCTTTCATAAATTTCTTTTCAAGTTTTGTCTGTTTCATTGGCTTTTTATGAGTGAATATTTATTACTCATTATAAAATTTATCATCAATTACAAATATTTGAAAATGATTAATATATCATTATCGTTTTATGATTTATATATACTCATAAAAATGTGTTTTTGTATGATTGTGTTAATTCATCTATATATTTCCCATATCTATGAATAGACGCCATCATGCATTCCACTAATTATTAAAAAAAAATGCTTATCTTGCAAATGACTAATAATCTTTTACTGAATTAAACAACATTCATAGAATCTAATCTGGCCTTCGCTAATCTTACTTTTTTTCATTTCGAAAAAATTCCGCCGATACACAATATGTATATTGTATAACATTCAATTCGATCCACGTCATAATCAATCATATCAATTAACATCGGAATCACCCCACAAACATTCAATATCCCGCCGAACCACCCCTCGAACCACAACCCACAACTTAACCCCGCCAAAAGTGAACAACCAGCTTCCCCACCGTCACAGTTCAAGTGTTCACTTTTGTTTGTTTATTATACCCATACTAGTGTGGGTATACCCAAACTATCGATTTTAGTTTGAATGTCAACTATCAAATTTTACCTAAATATGATTGCCTCTAAACTAAAAGCAGACGTCATAAGCATCATGCTTGGGTTAGCGTTTTAGCTTGAGTTGTGAAAACGTGTTCAAAACGAACTCGATGTTCAAACTGACACGGCGGGTAGACGCTACGCGTATTTCTCGTTCATTGGTTGACATATCAATTTCCACCTTATTGATAATTAGCATAAGAGTGTTATCTTAGTACAAACAACTTAAACTGTCGTACCACACTAACAATTGGACTAGAGCTGTTCTGAAGGTGTATAAACAGACTAGTTTGTGCACAAACGAAGTAGACGCTCAAACTGTAACATATCCACATCGGCACAAAAAACATCATGCACCGTGCAAATAAATCAATCTGTTTGCACACATGCGTTTATTGTTAACGGTTCGTTCGCCGGGCGAACTTTCAGTATATCACATTACGGATTGTTCACCTTTGTTATTTTGACTTAACTTTTATTATTCTCGGGTGAAATTGTCGTAAATCTGATTTTCGCAAACTCGACCCGAAAGTCGAGTTTCTTCAGATGAGTCGCCTTCGGTGGTTTTTCGATACTCGTTTCGCTTTGAGGGCTGTGCCCTTTAATCGTGGCGTGGAATTCGTTTTGGAATTTCGTCTGTTTTTGTGTGCGGACTTCGTTTTGCTCTATATGGCTTGTGTTGGGTTTCGGTCTTTTGGTGATTGGACCGTTAGAAGTTTTTTTTTTGTATAAATTATGGTTTTTGGTTGTTTAATTTTTCGTTATTAAATCGTTGATTAATTAATCTTGACTAGAGAATGTCGTATTTTGTATGTTGTGTATTTTGAAAAAAAATTTTTTTAGAGTGTATGTAAGTTCGAATTAATATTAAAATAAACTGAAAAATTTTATTTTCATGTTTGCAATTAGTTTTGATCGTTTTTATAATTGTTAATTTTATCATAAAAAACTTATTGGTATGAGCGTTTCGTCATTACGTAAATGATTGAATTTTGTTTTACAATCAGTGTTATTTTTATTAATTTTCCATAGTCATATTAATTGGAGAAAATATGAAATGAATGAATAAAATCAAAAAGATATATGAAATTAATTAAATGAAAGTTGTATGAGACAGAGTGATTATTAAGTCTGTGTAGAATCAGATAAAAAATAGTCTGATGATCCTTAATTTTCGTACAAAGCCAAACTTACCAATTGATATAATATTTAATTAAATTTTACTTCCAATCCCTAAGAGGGCCATTCAATTTTATTTTCATACATATACATAATTTTTAAACGTACTTGCGTGCAAATGGTTCATATTATTGATCAACAGAACAAACGTGAATGACCCTTACGAGAAGTAATATAAACTTCTATCAAAAAAAAAACCATGTATAGATAATATCGAAATATCTCGTCCGTTTCCTGAAAACGTATTATATTATATTTCGAGACGTAGTTTCCGTTGGCTTTCAGGTGCGTATGAAAATAAATCGATCAAATTTGCTCGGTGTGTTTGAATAATTCATGGTTAGGGAAAAAAATGTATATATAATACAACTGTCGACAATCATCGGATCGATGTCCACGAAGCTTTGTGTTTTCGCATCGTAAATTGCTTTAATGCATGTCGAAATCGTCGGTTTTTTGCACAACCGATGTCGTCAATTATATCACGAGTAGAACCGATCGTATAAAAGAAATCGGTCGTTACGTGACAATTTTGGTCCTTCGGTCGACTTAACTCGGGAACATCGTACACGTTGTGTAAGTCGATATAAATGTTAACTACATATAAATGTTCGATCGAACGTTTATGTTTTTCGCTCGTAATTATGACGGGAATTTTCAGAAATAGAATGCCAGACGGTTAGCGTTTCATGGTGTTACATTTGCATGTGTGTTGTGTTTTGTGTCGATAGTTTGTTTTTTCAAAAGAACTTCTCCGATTTTTCGGAAGAAAATATTTTTTTTCATCGTCGTTATGTTTTGTCATATGATCGTTTTTGTAAATTGACGCATGTTCGAATATTTATGGATTTTTTTCCAGAAAAACAAAACGATTTTCCTGTCTCGGTGCGTTGCGTCGAATCGACGAAAATATGACGATTTGAATTTGTGCAGTTAGTCATTACATATTGATGGATGCCAAAAATGTCGCCGTGTTAATGAATTCTCATCGACGGTTTCGACGTTTCGTATGCAATTGCTCTTTTCACTATTGAAAATTAAATCCGACTCGAGAATCATTTAACATTTCAGAATCAATTACATTCGTGATTTAATATTACAGTAATCCCCTCTATAACTTCAAGATGGATTCGACGTTATAGGGGGGAATTTAAGAAATCAATACATGAAACATTTTAATCTTTCTTTTTTTTTTGGATATTTTTACGAGTTAATTGTTTTTTTGAATACATTTGTAAAAAAATTAGAATTTAAATGCATTTGAAAAAAAATGACGTTATAGGGGAGATTACTGTATTTCTTTTTATTATACCATTGACAAAAAGACCATTTACTCGTGCGAATAAACTACACGTGACTCCAGAACTGAAAACTTCACGAAACGCGATAAATCAACGCATACATTCGAATTCATATTTAAATTCCATACACATAATTGAACGTGGGAGCCCAACATACTAGCACAAACCAACAATTTCGCCCATCAAATAACAGACCAACACTTTTCAACCTCGCTCAACCCACATGACTTAAATCATCACCCCGTTTACACACACACACTCCATTCGGACCCCGAACCGAAAGGCCCGCGATCGTTTTCCACCGATCATCGCAACGGTGTCGATTCGGAACCAAAACGGATTACATACACACAATCTGTGCGTCTTGGCCGTCGACCTGATTATCCACCGTTCCGCAATCAATAATGTTGGTCTGAGCGTCCATCAAAAGCAGCGGAGGCGCGGCCAGCCATTGCTCGGCCTTGACACGGCTAACTGCTGAATTTTTTTCGTGTCGAATGGTTTTTTTTCAGTTTTAACAATGTCGGTTTCTTTGTAGCGATGGTTTCGTCCGATTTCGTTTTCTGTGTGTTGGAATGGGATATCGATCCGGTTTGTCGATGGATGGATTTTTTGTTGTTGGATAGTCTTTGAGGAATAGTGGAGTTGTGATATTTTTTTTATATTAAAAATAGTTTGGTTAGTGATTTTAACTTAAAAAAACTCACTATTGAATTAATCTGTTTATTATTCGTTGAGAATGTTTTGATTGGCCCTTTCGAGGTATGATTTTAAACATAATAAAATATGGCGAAAAATTGAATGATCAGAATTTTAATCAAAAACGATCAGAATAAAATAATAAATGGTCAGAATTTAACAACGAAACGGTCAGAATAGGTTAGGTTAGGTTATTATTCTGACCATTTAATATAAATTCTGACAAACCCAGCTAAAATTCTGACCATTCAATATTTATTCTAATCGTTTTGATTAAAATTCTGACCAAAACATGATTAAAATCCTGACCAATGTCAAATCAATTCTGATAAATGGGATAAAAATTCTGACCAAAATCGTATTTAAATTCTGACCATTTAAATAATAGTCATAAAATATCTTCACTGTAAGCTGTTTTTTTTTTTTAATATAAAAACTCATATTATTACAATATTTATATATGGCCACTCAGACATGCATTATTTTGTTTAGTCCACCAAGTGACTTCATCCATCCCTGATCTAAATGATTATACGATATTTTAACAATACTTAAAAAAAGTCGGATTTACAAAAGTGAGTCGATATAAAAAAATAGAATTCTCGTCGATTTCCAATTGAGAAATTTCACGATATCTTTTCGGAATGTTCACATTTCGCTGTTGTAGAAATATGTTTTGTGATATTGGAATCTGCAAGTTAAATGATTGGCGCTTTATGGCAATTTGTATTGAACAATCTTTCGACATGTCTAGAGACCTTGTTAATGATTAGTCAAAGTCCATTTCGTTTTGTCTGAATTTTTACCGCTGTAGCGATGATTCTTCGTCGAATATGATTTCCACATCTAAATGGCATTGTTATGTATTTCGATATTTTATTTATCCATCGAAGAGAGATACGTCTTTTTTTAAGTGAATTTTAGAAGTTCGTTATTGTATTTTTGTTGAAAAACGTCCATCGTGTGTTTTTGAATGAGCTGCAAACATGCGACAATTAGATCGTAAAAATTTAGATCACACGCACACAGCATTGGTATGAAATTTTAAACGTTCAAACGGACTTTAAATCGGTCACATTCTCGGTTTAAATCGGTCATAAACCAAGGTGCAAAATTGCCGTAATCGGATGTCAAACCTTGATTTAACCTTTAAGTTCTCATTTAGATTAGTTTTTTTCTTAAAAAAAGGTTTGTACTTATTGACGATTTAAACGAAAAAACATGGATTTTTTTTGTTAATCGATCTTTCGACTTTTGATCTACGATCCAACGATTTTACTAATGAACTGTCGCAATCACAATCTTTTAGATCGATAATTTTTTTTATGTTAATTTTACAAATGTATTCATAGTATGTATTTTCAGATATAATATATCTGTTCTAATGCCTTCAACGCTTGGAATCGTTCCCCATTAACTTAATGATTGTTTATAATCGATGGAATAATAGATGTTCATTTTCACATGATTTATTTTGTATGTTATGGAAAGACTGCTTTTGCAATTAGCATCAATTTAAATATTTGCTGTAAAATTGTGAGATTGTAGCTGAAATTTTGACCTGTTAACGTTTGCCCAAAACAGTTCTTGTGCGTGAAGTTTCCTCGAGGTCATGAGAAAGTATAGTTTTGCATCATACAGTGATTTGAGATGTTTTTGATGCAACAGTTGCATTAATAAATGTGCGATGTCATTATGTGAGAGGAGACTGGAGTTTCATGTGTCCTTTGGACATTAAAATTATGTGATTTATTAACATCATTATATTTCGGTCGTTCAAAACGTTTGTGATGCAATAGTTGCATCGAAATAAATGTCGATTATTAAATTTTATGCGGTCCTGTAAGGGGAGATTTGAGTTGTCGATGACCTTTGAACTGTAAAATCGTTTGAAATTGCGCTCCATATATGATTTATTTTATGAGCTTCAATTTGCGATTTAGTCTCGAAGATGAATGAAATATTCACGTATCGTTATGTAATAAATAATTTAACCTTGATACATTGGTTCGTGTCGATCGAAGGGGTTCAGCGACTTGCAGATCGATCAGTAGATGGACCCATTTGTCAGGATGCTTGAACTTATGATGGTTTTATTATATTATTCAATGACAGAATGTCGGATTGATAAACTTTCGCGCGTGTTAAACGATGACGATAGTATTTTTTCAAATAGATCGGGATTTCGCTTCTAACAAGATTAATTTTGCGCGTTGCTATTTCGTATACATATATACTAAATCAATCTGATGTTTCAAAATTATAAACGAAATTCGATCGCAAAACCGTTGAAGCACACCTGCAAATCCAACTGAACGTGTCTTCCGTATTCCCGCAGGAAGCGTTACCATAAGAATGTAAAGAAGTTGCGATACTCGAATTTTAATGAAGCTAATTCTATTTATTACATTTTCTAGTAATTAATTAACATATTTCCTAAAGCGTTGCTTTTTTTTTAAATCGTGAATGCCATTTTTTTTTTAAATATTTAAACGTATTAATGGTTATCCAATATACCGTAAAGGCCAGATGGTTAGTGAAGTGAAAAACAGATTTTATATTTTATATATAAAAAATAACATTAAAAATGTTAATTCAATGGATTGTAAATTCATATTGTCCGTATAATTGTTTCAAAGTACGAATTAGTCGTTTTATTGTTATTAACTCTTCACAATACTATTCAAGTGTAAATTATAGCGACTGTTGAGTGCATTTTTATTTTAACACTTTACCGACCGGCTATTGAAACTGCTAGACTTACGCCAACGACCGCACGTTTTTGCGCAAAATTGCATTTTTCAGCGCAACATACTATAGTCGTCATTATTTTTTTATTTATCAATAAATTTTCACAAAACTCTCAGAAATCATTCAAATTTTGATGAAAAGAAACGTACGTTTTTTCAATTAATTTAATCAAGAAATATATACAAACAATTATATAGAAAATAATATTTAAAAAAAGTTGAAAACCGTTGAGAGTGTTTAAGTTCATTTTATCTTAGGTCTAATAAGTTACGCTAAATAAACACATGGATCAGATCATTTTACAAAAACTAATATCAAAAAAAATACAAAGTTTTAAGATGATCGCTATCTTTTGAAAATAAAAAAGATGAATATATTTTATGATTAATTGATTCTTCATTCATTTCTCCTGCCATCTTTTGTCGAAATTTCGATGTATAAATGAAGCGTGACGTATATTCACGAGCAAAGTTGAATTTACTCGATGACGCCACGTGCACGTCCGCGGTCGGTTAAGTGTTAATATTATTCTGACCATTCAATATAAATTCTGACCATTCAATATTTATTCTGACCTTTTTGATTAATATTCTGACCAGAATCGTATTTAAATTCTGACCGTTTAGGTAAATAGTGGCCTTATTGTATTTTGTGAAAATGACCGATAACAATTTTACGATTGGCAGCACTCGCACGAATTCGATTGACAGCTCGACGTTTGTGTACGTCGTTTTGTTTGGATTTGACATTTGTCGAAATTTGAAGTGAAGATGAGCGAAAGACCTGAAGATCACCGTCGCAAATGGGATCGTGACGAGTTCGAACGTCTCGCAGCCGATCGTCTGCGAGAGGAGCTCGAGCTCGAAGACAAGAAAAATAAAAAAGGTAAAATTTCTCATTTTTGAATCAACATCTTCGTATATTTTTTGTTTTCGAATGGCAAAGCCTTATCAACGCTTTTCAGCTGTATTTACTAATTTATTTCGTGTATCGTGTCTCGATTAAAAGCACGTAACTCTTATAAGAGTTCCAGTACTGAAAAACATTCTAACCAAAAATTCACGTGCGATAGTAGGCTTCCTTTCCATTCAATATACAATTGATCATTTAGAGTTTAGTTTCTATCATCTGCATAACTGATAGTCATTATTAGTATCATCAACCGTATATTCGACACTTCTTATTTCTTAAAAATGTGCTTTCCCATATACTTATGTTGTTCATCGGTATGTTTCAGGACCTCCCGTTAAAAGAGAATTACTTAAACAGAGAGATTACAAAGTTGATCTCGACTCGAGACTCGGAAAGAGTGTTGTTATAAACAAAAATACTCCGACTTCACATTCAGGAGGGTATTACTGCAATGTTTGCGATTGCGTCGTCAAAGATTCAATCAATTTCCTAGATCACATTAATGGAAAAAAACATCAACGCAACTTGGGAATGTCCATGAAAGTCGAACGAAGTAGTCTCGATCAGGTATAAATATTTTTTGTTGTCATATTGTATTCATATATTATTATTTTTAATAATATTGGTTTTTTTTTTTTAGGTAAAAGCTCGCTTTCAATCAAATAAGAAAAAACTAGAAGAAAAACAAAAAGATTACGAATTAGAAGGAAGATTAAAAGAAGCGGCAGAAGAAGAACAAAGACTGAAAGAACATCGCCGAGAAAGAAGAAAAGATAGAAAAAGAAAACTTCAGGAAGACGATCTGGACGATGAAGTCACGAGCAAGGCTAATTCAGATATCGCCCAAATAATGGGATTTTCTGGTTTCGGAGGATCTAAAAAATAGTCCTTATTTTATTTTCAATAAAATAAAACAAATTGACTTATTAGAAAATAAACTTTTTCTAAATAAACTAGTTCAAATACATTATATTTAAAAGCAATATTTGAAAATTTGAAATACGTAACATTGTTACCATCAATGTGAATATGTGGACAGATTATAAATTGTTCTAATGTACAAACCTTTTTTAGCATATAAATAAATGATGCGAAATGTTACATTGGACCGCATTTTAATTTCGTAGAAGTAAATTACCTATGTGTTATATCGACGGATCATTACAATAATTTTGCGAATCTGTGAATAACACAATTGAATGTTAAACTCAACCATCCGTGACAATTGCCTGTTCATCACTGCCGATTTCAAGGTCGGGTCGATCGTGGAAGTATAAAAGTTATTCATTGTATTTATCATAGTACTTTTGTCATTATCGAATCATGAGAGGAAGCTTTTTGTATTGCAAATAAATGTGTGACGATATTGGATGTCGATTATTCTCAACATATTAAACGAATACATTTATAATGTGCTTGTATTTACTTTATCATTTATAATTTATTTTTTTTAAACTAGTCTCATCAAATCATCAAAATCAAAGATATTAAACTAAATATATAACAAAGGTAGTAAATAAGTAAAAACCATTACATTGTCATTTTTGTATTTATTTTAACATTTTGTTAATCGAGTATAAAATAATCTAATGAATGTTTGAAAATCACGTGTATGGAAAATACAAAATGGATGGGCATTTATATAAATAGTAAATTCAATGTCAACACTCTTTGATTCCTCACCCTTTAAACATGGCATATAACATTCGTTGCATGAAGATATATTTATTCACTGCACTGATCGTATTATCTTTATTTTGTTCGTCTGACGTGAGTCTCCAAAAAATTTTATATTAAAATTAATATATAAATGTTTAACTCAATTTTTCCATCTAGGGTTCCCATGAAATATCTAAAAGAGAAACGGCTGCTTTAGAAAAAAATGGTTAGGCAGTATTGAAATATTTTTAGTCTTGTACAGTTTATAATTTAATATTATTTATTTCGAATATCAGATGGATTGAAAAATCCACTTAAAAATGGTGGATCCGGAGTTGAAGTTAACGAAAAAGACGCAAAAAGGAAGGATCGTGAAGTTGAATTAATGGATCTTGGATCCACACAGAAAACTTATGAAGAAGTGGGAGAAGAAGAAGAGGAAGAGGAGGAAGAAGGTTTTTGGAGTAAAGTCGCAAGAGTTTGTTTGAAGTTGTTGAAAACATTTGTCAGGTGGCTCAATGATTAATTCATTTTCATCATATTGTAGGAAGTATTATTTTGTACTTTGAATTATAAAAACAGCTTTTTAAATTATGAATAAAGGAATAAAAACAAAAAATTTCAACAACCTTCTCTTTAATAAATTTTAGTTCTGATATACATAAAGTTCTATACAAGTTTTCACTTATATCTAAAGAAATAAGTCTATCAGTTTCATTGTATTCCTTAACAATATGTTGGATATACGATACAAAAAATAACTTTATTTAGAGTCATAAACTATTTTCCTATGCAAAAACTTTTCCGGAATTTCTAACGGATTATAAGAAATTGACGATAGCAATTCGTTCAAAGCATGAGATGTTTGTGTACATTCAGGCACTACAGGCTTCGAAATATCTGGAAAAATTCGTGTAATGTTTTCAACAAAATGAATCTCGTCTATATTAAAACTTTTTTTAACATCTGCAGTAAGATTGACTAATGTGTTGATTAGGAATTCTCTAGACATGGCGTTTAATGGCGTGGGCGTTTTTCCTTCGACAACATCTGCTAAATAAAGATACAATGATTTCAAGTCTACATTCATTTTGTATTTCGCCTCTGGCTGATCTTCCAAATATGCTATCACTCTCAGCGCTTCGGGTATTAAGTTTTTCGAAGGATCCCTTTTACTCGAATTTGTAATAACGCTTGTCCACTGACTCAGTTTATCGTCGTCGGGCCACACTAAAAATCTAGTTTTACGGAGATGTTTATTCCCGGCAGGGATATCTCCTTCGGAGCACTTCTTCGTTTTCAAATTGGCGCTCATTCTTTTATATGTGTTGATGCGTTTTTGGATTTCGAACTCACTCTTGGTGTTGACGAGGGTTTTAAGTTTTTCAATATCTTTCGCGCCATATTTATAAAGGCCAGAAAGGAGAGCTGTTTTTTCACGTCTCGTCCATCTATGAAGAGGTTGATATTTCTTCGTTCGAGGAGACATATTACTAATTACGAATATATTGTTAAATAACTTCAACGAAACGTCAAACGATTAAATACACAATAGACAACATTACAAATTTGTAAAGCATTGATATAGTAAAGTAAGGTGACCATGCCTACTGAATTAGTATGGTTGGAATCTAGGGGTATTTTTTTCGGTGACCGGATCTAAGCGCACAAGATCCAAGCGCATGGATCATGTGATTAAAACCTCCCTGTGCGAAACATAAAAACACATACCTACAGCGTTCTGGAGGATAGAAAAAAATAGTAAAAATGGTAGGGTCGTGTCGATGTGTGCTAGTGTCATTTGAACAAACGTTTAAAAATCGTCGTGCAACCAACATTTTTTTAATCTGGCAAGAAAGTGAAAGGAACGTCAACTGTCACGTTGACGTCTATTTGATTCCATATTTCATTACGTTTGAAATATGTCTGGAACTGGTAATTTATTATAATATTATTATCTTTTACATTATTTATCATATTTTCTAAATTTTCGCTTTGATTTTGAAGGCAAACATGATCCGGGATGGAACGATCCACCGATGTTTTCTTATAATCCTGAAGCTATGATTGCAAAACCGAAAAATGCATTGAACAAACGTGTACCATATGCCATCAATTCTAACCCTATTTCGAAAGATTTAATTACACCATTATCTACACCGCCAATCGGATCACTTTTGCCTAATAATTCTGAAGTAAAACAGAGCGATGTATCAAAAAAAGTAGAGACTGATACGAAAGTATACAATTTTGAAAAAACGATAAATATATTTAAAGAGTTAGTCGAATCTAGTCCAGAATTAGGAAAAAAAGCAACAGATATACAAAAACGGCTTCAGATATTGGAAACCATGTGGAGAGAAGGAAAGCTCAATCTCGACGTTCAAAATAAAACTTCACAAATGGCCGAAGGTTTTTTCTATTCAGTATTTTTTTCGTTATCGGCTCGTTCAATTTCTCATTAATCTTTTTATGTTTAGCTTTACAGAAAACGGATACAAAAGTAGCTGATGATATTCACAAATCTTTGATGGTCGACCATGTCAGCAGTGTGAGTCCGTGGATGGTAGGAATAAAACAATTAATATTTCATTATACTGCAAAAAATGATCTTTTGAAAATTGATCAAGAATAAGTGGGGTTTTAAATAAATTATTTTTAAAAATTGTAATATTTAAACATTGTGTATAAAAGTCTAATTCTTTATTCGAATAAATCAGAGATAATTAAAAAATAATTGTTTTTTCATTATTGATTTCACAAATTTTATCTTGAATGTGGGAATTAAAAATAAAAATTGAATCTCAAGTTTAAGCAAAAATATAATTTACAATAAGTATTTTATAAACATTTTAGAAGATACAATGTACATTTTATGTCTTCTTTCTTTTCTTTTTATGTTGAAAACTGTGTTTGTTAAAAGAGTTGTAATTATACGACTTATAATCAAATGGTTTGAAATTGTCATCATTTCTGTCAATACCACGTTTTCCGGGTGTTTTATTACTTGTCAATTCTGCCGTTTTATTTTCGTGCTTAGAGTTGAATTTTTTGGAATTGGATACAATATGAGAATCGTTCGTTTTATTACTCGGTTCGTCAATGATAATAACTTCACTATCGGACTGAACATTTTTGGGAGTCGTCACCGTACTTTCCAATTCTATAGAATTGTGCGATGGTTTATTACTATCTTTTATTGGAACGTCGTTTTTGCCAGTAATTTCATTGTATTTTTTTACTAAAAGAAGTCTATGAAAAGGTGGTACAAAACGGAAATAACTAATATCTTCAACAGTTTTGTTAACTTCAATTTCATTCGATGAAAATAAACAAGATTTCGAAGAAGGCATCTTCATTTTTTTGAGTTCTCTTATCGCTTCGGCTACGTTATTATTTTTTGAAGTCGGCTCCAAATATTGATGATTGTAAATTTGAATCGACTTGACCGGCTTGATGATATCCTCGATAGTAGCTTCCGGTTTTTCCACCACTAACGGCGTAGTGCGAGCGCTGGTTATCATTTGATAAATAGTATTCAAATGATGAAGAACGAGCGGCGGTGTTGGAAGACAACACGCGAGAATTCCCGCCGTTTCTTTCGGGAGGATTTCAGCTATTTGCAGTATCATATGATTCGGTAAAACGTATCCAGTGCTTTCATCTTCTTGCCTGGCAATATCATCTCTCCAAGTGAGCAAAGAATTTAAAGCCAGTCTTTGCCTGGAATTGAAATATTTTCCAGATTTCCTTATCAGTTCATTGGCCGACATTTCGTCGAGTTTCGGTTTCATATACTGTTTTAAACAGACAACTTTACTGTCTTCAAAAACTGATAACAACCGATTGGTATTTCCATTTTCAACATCGAGGAGCTCCTTGCGCATACATCTCCAGATATATAACAAGCTGTGCGTATCTCCTCGGGCATATTCACATAAATTTTCCGGTAATGGCCTCACTCTCCAGTCAGCTAACTGAAATGACTTATCAGTTGCTTTTTTGCAATATTTCCAAAGTAAATTTTTTAGAGATTTATTCGAAAAACCAAGTTTCATAGCCCCTTTGTGCGTATCGAACAAACCTACAATGTAAACCCCGAAATCACGCTGCAGCCAAATAACGTCAGAATCGGCACCGTGAAACACTTTCAAAATATTGGGATTGGTGAACGGATCGTTGAGACTGTGTAAGCAATCTCTCAAAGTTAAAGCGTCAATTATAAAATCGCCTCCGAGCTCAGTACTGATTTGTATCAAACAGGTAAAACCTTGAAAAGAACGATAAGAGTGATGTTCTAAATCGACTGCAACTTCTGACACGGTATTTATGTGTTCGACGAGTTTCTTAAGCTCCGGTTCAGTATCGATGAATTTTAAAGGAGTTTGATTAAAATCTTTTAATTCAATGACTGGCGTTAGATCAGGATTGATAAATTTCGCAGGAGGTTTGTAAGCGTCGATTTCCACGGCGTACGGATGCACATATTCATAAACCTTCCCCCGTTCGTCGACGACAGGCTCAATATTGAGCGACACAATGCTGTTATGTTTGATTTTGATCGTCGGCTTCCACGGGGTGTTTGTATTGTCTATGGGGTCTTTGAACAACAACTGCGGCCTGACGACGCGCGACTTTGAAGCCAGATTCTGTCGAACGGGTTGAATGAGTCGTATGGGCTGCGGAGAAACAACGTTTGACAAAGCTCGGGAGATCTGAGGGGCGACTGATGGCGGAGCGGGGCGTCCTTCTAATTTGGATAAGTTGTGCTCGAGACGTTCGAGTAGGACATCGTTGGCGGTCTCCAGCTGCGATAGAGATTCAAGAGGAGAAGACCAGAGGCGGTCGATGAGATGGCAAACGCGTCGCTGGAGGTTGCAGCTGACTTTGCGGTATCCCGTCGACGGGTTCTTGTTAGAGCTCGGGACGAAGGCTGTCTGCGGTAGGCTGCGTGCAGCCGCCACCACTGCAGCCACGCTTCGGCAGCCGGTGGAACTCCATTCTTCCACTTGGTCGTCCATGCCGCTGGCGGAACCTAACCTAAAACACGATCCATCTGTCAACTCTCGACTCGATACAGTTTCGCCAACGTTTCGTTTGTTATGTATGAATTCGTTTTTATTTTTCATTGGCAACAAATTAAATGGTCAGAATTTTAATCAAAAACGGTCAGAATAAAATTAGGTTAGGTTGACGTAGGGTTCTTAATATTATTCTGACCATTTAATATAAATTCTGACCATTCAATATTTACTCTGACCGGTGTATTCTGACCGTTTGATTTAAATTCTAACCAATGTCAAATAAATTCTGATAAATGGGTCAAAAATTCTAATCAAAATTGTATTTAAATTCTGACCATTTAAATAGTGGCCATATTCTAATGAAACATAATTTATACCGATTTTAAGCATTGACTGCATCAATTAGAATATTTTTATTTTTATAAATTTTTGTACATACATTTGAAATAATAAAGAACAAAATAATTCAGCACTGTATTGAATTAACAACGATTACTCTAAAAAAAAAACGAAAATTTTATTGCTTACAATTAGAGAACAGAAAAAGTCTGACCACCATATTTCGTACCGATTGCGCTTATAGACGTTATGGGCCACCAATGGTTCATAATAAATCCGATTAGGTTTTGATGAGAACAGTTCTGTATTTAAAAGTTGGCAATGTAGCGTTTGACATATGTCAAAAAGAAAAACATTCAAAGGTAAATATGGATCTCGATGATGAAAAATCTCAAGAAAAGTTATATTTATCTTGTCGTTTATGCTTATGTGTAAGTGGTGAAATGCTCCCGTTGTTTCCCAGTGAACTCGTGAAACAATTGCTGGACTGCACTGGTATCGACATGTACCCCGATGAACGATTGCCGTCCAAAATTTGCATCCGTTGTGCGAATCGACTATCAGATTACCACGATTTCTTCACGAAATGCCATCGCACCCACAACTATTTGAAATCTCTGATAGACGAAGCCGGCGTCAAGCACGAGACTAAATCCATATCTGATTACGACCCTTTGATAAGTGACAACGAAACTCTCGACAGTATTTCTAAATGTAGCAATAGTTCTAAAAAAACACAAATGGATGTGGTAAAAGTCGAAAAAGTCTCCGACGATTCTGAGAAAAATCTGTCAAAACGCTTGAAAAAAAAATCGTTGAAAATCAAAAGCGCCAAGAGAATCATATATTCTACTGACGATGTAAAGAAAAAATTGAAAAGATCCGAAAATCGAAAAGAAATCGTTAAACGTATGACTCGAGGACTTTTGGTTAAAAATCAGTCGACCATAAACATCCACTTGCAGAATCACAATGAAGAGAAGTCTTTTATTTGTGCAATATGTGACCGAAAATTTTTGACAAAATCATCTTTAAAACTGCACATGACTAGAATACATCTAAACAAAAAACAAAAAGTCAATCAAACTCAAACGTGTGAAAACTGCGGAAAAACATTATCGAACGCCAAAAACTTAAAAATCCACATGCGAATTCATACTGGCGAAATGCCGTATGAATGTGCAGTTTGTTTCAAACGATTCACTCAAATAGGAACATTGATTTCACACCGACGAGTTCACACAGGTGAAAAGCCGTACGTTTGCAAACTATGCGGTAGAGCATTTTCAGAACACACTCATCTCCGAAGACACCAGAGTGTACACAGCGAAGATAAACCTTTCATCTGCAACATTTGTGGTAAAGGACTCAAATCACACTATGCCCTCACACAACACACTAAGCTCCACACAAACGAAAAAGAGCATGTCTGCGATCAATGCGGCTTATCGTTTATGGTGAAAGGGAACCTGGACCATCACAAACGCATGAAGCATTCAGAGAAATCTGGACAGTGCGACATCTGCAAAAAGATCTTCCCGAACCTGAAAGATCACATGGTGGTGCATACGGGCGAGAAGCCTTTTGAATGCAACCTTTGCGATAAAAAGTTTTCGGTGAAACGCGGTCTTACCATACACAGTCGTCAACATACACACGCCGGAAGGTACAAGTGTAATTTGGAAGGTTGCGATCGGACGTTCAGCGCTCGGTGGGTTTTTGATTGTCACGTGAAGAAACACACGGGACATATGCCGTACATGTGCAAGTACTGTTCGAAGAGCTATCCCAGAATTTGCCATCTGACGCAGCATTTGAAGTTGATTCATCCGAATGAAGATCGAAATAATATTCAAGTTATAGATGTTAAGTAAATTTGTGATCTAAGATATGAACTTTTATGTTTATTTAATGTGAATTTAACGCTGATTCAGTATTTATGTAAATTATATTTGAAATCTGAATTAGGTTTTATGTTTATGATTACTTATTCAAGATATTTATGTTCAACTTTGTAAATATTAAATATTTATTTTTAGATTAATGTAAATAAAAAATTAAGACACGATATAGATTTGTATTTTAAAAACCTTACAATTAGTTCATGTGCAAGAAAAATATTTTTAATCACATAATATTATTCAAAATAGAAGTACAGTGAAAACCAGTTTTTACGTTTTTGAACGGATTGAAAATTTTATTAAAGGAAAAAATAGAATGAGGGTTTAACTGTAGAATTTGGATTTTTGGAACTGCAAAAATAGAACACAATTAGAGGGAAAACATAAATCTGGGCATCTAAAATCGGGATTTTATCATATTTTAAGAGAATATAGGAAAAAGGGGAAGATTCACTCTATAATTTTATTTATAGCGATTGAAAAAAATAAAATTTATGGTGACGAGACATTTACCGAAACGACACTGGCACACGCCGACAGTAGCAACGATAACACGTTTTAGGGCAACCGATAATTAAATTATCCAATCTGTCGTAATTTATTTTAATCAATCTTAATATTTCTAAAATTTTCGCAAATTTCGTTCTATGCCGATAGTGTGGCATGTGCAAGTGTCGTGTATGCTAGCGTCGTTTGGCCAGTAACTATTTTATTGTATGTTTAAATTAACACTTTACCGACCGCGGACGCATACGTCGGGTCCTCCGATTTTTTCGCACAAACAACCGCGGACGCAAAAATCGCGTCCTCAAATAGATCCAACTTTGCTCGTGAATACACGATTACGCTTCATTTATACTTCGAAATTTCGACAAAAGATGGCAGGAGAAATGAATGAAGAATCAATTAATGTTAAAATATATGTATGTATTCATCTTTTTTTTATTTTCAAGAGATAGCGATCATTTTAAAACTTCGTATTTTTTTGATATTAGAATTTGTAAAATGATTTGATCGATATATTTATTTAGCGTAACTTATTATATTAGACCCAAGATAAAATGAATTTAACTACTGTCAATGGTTTTCAACTTTTTTTAAATATGTATTATTATCTATATAATTAATTGTATGTATTTCTTAATTAAATTAATCGAAAAAACGTACGTTTCTTTTCGTAATTTGAATAATTTCTGAAAGTTTTGTGAAAATTTATTAATAAATAAAAAAGTTATGACGATTTTAGTAGGTTACGCTGAAAAATGCAATTTTGGGCAAAAACGTCACGAGCGGTCGTTGGCTTAAGTCTAGCAGTTTCAATAGCAAGTCAGTAAAGTGTTAAATTAATCAGGTCCGTGTGAAAATCGACATTTTTGAAATTTCAACAAAACGATCAAACACATGTGCAAGGTGGCAATTCTGACTTTGACATCTGTCAAATCGTCTTTTTTAAGAATTACGGGTTACAACTCAACATGGAGTATGAAAACAAGATATCGTTAAAAGAGCTACATTCGTTGTGTCGTTTGTGCTTAAACTTAAGCCAAGATATGCACCAATTCTTTTCAAGCGAATCCGTGCAGCAATTGCGGGAATGTACTGGCATTAATGCAGTACCCGATCATCGTTTGCCTTCTATGATTTGCGTACCTTGCATCACCCAACTTTCCAATTGCCATGCTTTCTTCACTAAATGTCACCACAGTAATAACTATTTGAAGTCTATAATCGCAGACGAAGTCGTCAAACAAGAGGTTAAAATCGAGCGAGACTATAATCCGTTTGACAGCGATAACGAGGATAACACATTGCCTAGTATACCTTTCAAGTGTGAAAGTATATATGATCTTTCCGAATCAAGTCAAATTGATAAGCCGACTGAAGCGGTCAAGGTAGAACGTTTAGATGAAAAAAATTTAAAAGGCGACGTCGATAGTATGGATAACGATTACAAGATAGAGGATTTGAAAAGTTCCACTAGTAGAGTTAGTTCACGTTTAACGAGCAGTCTCAAAATCAAATCTAAAGTGAAGACTAAAAAGAAAGGAAAAAAATGTCCGGTCTGCGGCTTGAATGTTATCAATCGTGCAGCTTTAGTCAATCACATGCAGATACACGATACGAATAAACCACACGTTTGCTCGTTTTGCAGTAGACGTTTCAATTTGGAAACCGCTTTGAAATTGCACGTCACAAGAATGCATTCTATTCGAGATCCAAATCCAGACCAAAGACAAACGTGTGTAGAATGCGGGAAATCACTTTCCAGCGCCAAACACTTAAAAATTCATATGCGAATTCATACCGGAGAAATGCCGTATGAATGCACTATCTGTCTGCGAAGATTCACACAGATCGGATCGCTTATCGCGCACAAACGGACACATACCGGAGAAAAGCCTTACGTTTGTCACTTGTGCGGGCGAGCCTTCACAACTCGTGCCCATCTGAGGAGGCATCAAAGTGTCCATAGTAAAGAGAAACCTTTCGCTTGCAGCATCTGCGACAAAAGACTCAAATCGGAGCACGCTTTAATACAACACAACAAACTCCATACGAACGAGAAAGATCACGTGTGTGAACAATGCGGCTTATCGTTCATGGTGAAAATAAATCTAGACAAGCACATGCGGTTGAAACATTCTGAAAAATCTGGCCAGTGTAACATCTGTAAAAAAATATGTCCCAATTTAAAAGATCACATGGTCATACATACGGGTGAGAAACCGTATCAATGCAAAATTTGCGATAAGAAGTTCTCCTTCAAACGGGGACTTCTCATACACAATCACAAACACAAGTTTGCTGATAAATACAAATGTGATTTGGAAGGTTGCGGTCGCACGTTCAGCAGGAGGTGGGTTTTCGATTGCCACGTTAGAGAACATACTGGAGAGATGCCTTTTGTTTGCGAGATTTGTCATAAGAGTTATCCAAGAATTTGCCACTTAACGCAGCATTTGAAATTAAGTCATCCCGGAGAAGCTCACATAACTCCTATAGAAATCGATAATGGTATAATAGTTGAAAAAGAATGATAACATCATTATTTAGATGAATATATTGAACTATGTTATAAATTTATAATATAAATTTTATTTATTTATTTATACAAATGTTAAAAGTATAAAAATGTACAACAAATTATTGTTAAATTATAGTAGATCAAAATTTATTAAATATCTTGGGTTTATGGGAAAGTTCTTGCTACTTAAATGATGCTGGTCGATGAAATACATGATATAGACAATTGAAAATGTATATTTTTCAATCAATAAAAAGATTCTTTCTACATTTTTCCAAATTGTTTGAATTTTTCAGCTTATTTACATTGATAAATATAAATATTCAATGTCCGATATTCTGTAAAGCAGTCCTTTGTAATTGCATTGATAAAACTTAAAAAGTTACTGGTAAATGTAAATATGGCATAGGTAGTTTTGCTGATACCCAGCCAAGTTAGATTAAAAATCTACCATAGAACGGAATGCAAATTTTTTTATCATCATCAAATTTTGACTATTACATGATAAATTTTGTATTCATTCTTTATCAGATACACTATTAAAACTACCATTTTTTTAAATAAACATATTGTGAATCATAAAGGGTGTGATTTAACCATGCATTAAAAAAAATATAGTTTGTGCCTTAAAACGAATTACATGTGAAATAGAAAAATATATGATGCGTATTAAATAATCTCGTATTGAGCATTATTTTATTCATAGTGTGTAATAAAAAACAAACATTGTGCGGTACAAAGTGAGCATTAAAAAATATGAAATATGCAATAGAATAAATGATTTGTGCATTTAAACATAAAAAGAGTTAAGTCTACAGCACATGCAATACAACTCTAAATTTCATTTCAACAATTTGGTTCGTTTTTTAATCAATGTTGACTATTTTTGAATTCAGTTTGTTGCAAATCGATTATATTATGAAAGTCATAAATAATGGTCGTGCAGTTAGTATTTTACCATTTTAATGCACATTTGTTTGTAAGGTACAAATATTTTTTCTAATGCACACATTTTAATGCTCAGGTTATTAATGCACATTTATTTTATTTAATGCACGTTTAAATTGTTTCCAATTATAACAAGAATTTTTTTGCACAAATACATTTGCAGCTTTATGTTTAAAAGTTTCCAATGTTTCAATCAAAAGCAAAGTTATTTTCATCAAATTTTAATTTGTTATTTTACGTTTTACATTTTCTTTGGTATAACTAATACAATTAATAATTCATGTCAAATAATAAACATATTTATTGCTGAATCGACAGAGAAATTAAAAAGTACTATAACATTCTATAAATTAAGGTAAAATAGTAATTTCTAGAGGCAAACTATGCACTACATCCGAATGAAAAGAGTTCATATGTCTCGTGAGGTCGCTCATCCTCAAATAGCCTTTAGAACAATATTGGCAAATGTGAGGAGTTTCATTTGAATGTATTTTAAGAATGTGAAAGTCAAGCATATTTTGTTTAGGGAAAGCTTTCGAACAACCATCGGTGGAGCACTTATATTTCTCGGCATTTTTATGTAAATTCATGTGAAACTTCAATGTTTTCCTTTGTTTGAACGTTTTTTCACAATTGGGACACTCGTACGGACTTTTATTAGAGTGTATTAACATATGTTCGGCTAAGTTTGAAGTATTCTTGTGACAAAATTGACATTTTCCAGCTTCTTCCGAATGCATCTTCTTGATGTGATTATCTAAGTTAGCTTTGACGGTGAACTTTTTAGCACACTGTTCACAAACATACGATTTCTCAGAATGGACAAACATGTGCTGCTGCAGAGCATACTTCGACTTGGCCGACTTTCCGCACACAGAACATATATGAGGCCGATCGTCGGAATGAACCAGTCTATGATGTTTAAGAGTCGACCTATGCGTGAATGATTTTCCACACTTCTCACACGAATATCGACGTTCCTTAGTATGCACGAAGCGGTGTCTCCACAGCGAAGACCTGCTAGCGAAAGGCCTGGAGCATACTTCGCAAGCGAAAGGTGTTTCTCCGGTGTGATATCGTCTATGCTCGATCAGCGTGCCGGACTGGGCAAACTTCATAGGGCAGAATTCGCAAGCGAACGGCTTTTCGCCAGAATGTATCCGTTTGTGGACGACCAATTCGGTCTTTCTTTTGAAACGTCTCGCGCATACGCTGCATTGATAATTAACATTGCCGAAATCGTCTGTGTGAGAACGTTTCACGTGAGCTTTTAATAATTTTACATCTTTTGATATATAATCGCAGGATAAACAAGCTAATTTCTTTTGATCTAGATTGTTCGGTGATAACGGATCATCGACAGATGCAGGACTATTCATAAAGGTTTTGCTATCGTTCGAAGAATCAGTCTTTATGTTTTCTAGAAGTATGGATCGATCGTTGCTTTCCGATGTGTTTGTGACCGTTTGATCTTCGTCAACGGACGATTGCGGTAGTAAAGCTCGCGCGTTTTCGACTAATTTCCGATGAGTCTTTCGACATCGTGTTAAAAAGGCGAAGGCTCTCGTGAGGCTGAGGGCGCAGGACCTGCACAAGTGTTGGGGGAGTCCGTCGTACAGGGCCACGGGGACCCTGGCGCATTTCCGGAGGAGGGCGGCCAGGGAGGAGCCCCCGGCCGCGGCGGAGGCCGTCCACACGGAGCGCCCGGAGCTGCCCACGTCGCCTAAACAAGCTCGGCAGACGGTTGACATTTCGGAACCGCCGGCCGCCATCGACTGTCAAACTGCCAGTGACGTTTGTCAAACGCCGGTCCTGCCGATCGTATTGGTGTTTGTGTTTAACGCGCGGGATTTTGGTCTGTACGGTCCTTAGTGTTAGATTCAGTTTTGGGTGACACTTTTACGAATTGTTTATAAATTGTGATGAATGGAAATATTGAGGTGACCATTTTTTCGAAATCAAAATCGGGTTTTGTTTAAAAAAAGTTTAAAAAATATCCCCTATATAATCACGGATCGTCGAATCACGCTCGCGACTTTAGATATTCAAAGTTTGAGCTGTCAAAAAGCAACTCAGAGACAAAGAAACTTTCGGTTTTATATAATAGTAAATAGATAGATAGATCTTTCAGAAAGGGTGCGATGGATAAACTGCTTGTTACAGATATTTTCTGATTTTTTTCCATTTAATTACTATGAAATCAATTAACTAAATGTAAATTAATCACTATCATATAAGTAGGGAAGAAGGGGCATGAAAGAGCCATTTTCATTTACTCGGTAGTTTTTTAATGAATCGTGCAGGTCTTAACATTTTATGACAGTAACACTAGCCAGATATCACCCACAAAAATTTGACGGCTCACTGAAAATAAACAGCGCCGGTACGTTTTGAAAATTTCGTCATCGTCAAAAAAGTTTTGAGTTCATTTTATTTGTTTTTTGACGTTTATACGCACAAATCTAATAATTATATTACTATACTATAACTTAATAAATATATAAGGTTTTATAATAAAATATATATTTTGCCTGCAAATCTTTAACTTTATATTAATCTTCGAAGTTATGTTTCTTGAAATGATATGTATCAAAAGAGCCGGGCTGCAGTTTGGGAGGGATTCTTACAGAAATTCCCAAATATCAATGAATAACAAAAAATTCCGAGCACATCCGGTACGTCTATAGGTCGGAGAGACATTGACCCTAGAATAGCTCGGTTCTCGATGCTGGAGACTCGTGATAAAGGTAGCAAAAGCTTTTACGCATATTCGTCGCCAATTTTGCAACAGCACGCCTGCTCGAAGGTTAAATAAAACGAACACTGTCACCTCTCAAACTGACAGATGGATCTTGCAGAGTGCCAGCCTTTAAAACCAAATCTGGCTCTCATAAGTTCAGGGGGCTCTTTCAAAGCCTGTGTTATGAAAGAGCCGAATTTCGTTATTTCTATAAATGATTATAAGTCTAAAAATATCGTGAATTTTTGAAAATATTCTATGTCATTACTTACATAAATGAATAAACAATTACTTACTACACCAATTTATTTATTTATATATTTCAATATTATTTCTTTTTTTTTAAACTGGCTCTTTCATGCCACTTCTCCCATACGTATTCATTTTTTAAATATTATTATAATTTGATCATAAGATAACCATAAATATTCATTTTAAAATATATTTTGAATTTTATCCATTTAAAAAAAATTGTATATTATTGTATTCATGGCCCCCACTAGAGGGGGGGGGGGGTTAGCAGGGCTCTGGCCCTAAGTCTGAGGTTGCAAAAGAACCCAGCATTGATCAATTTTATAATATTATTTTCACTATTTTTAACAGAACCCATCTATTATGTTCGTCTTTGTTTATGCATAGTTATACTTAAAAAACTATGTAATTTGAAAAAAATGATAAAAAGAGGGAGCCCGATAAAGTTTCTGACCCTAAGCCTGATTTGAGGATGTGGGGAACATGATTGTATTACTAATTGTAAATCCTCTCAAAAATATATAGTGGGTGCCAATAAATGCCAAAGTTTTCAGCGAAAATCAAAAAAGTCTCATCTTAAATTTAAGGGTTCGTATATAAGAATGATATCATTAAACATATAAAAGCAATTGAAAAATAGCAAAAATAGTTCCAACGTTGAAAGTTTATTTATTCTCAACGTAACTTTTACATCGAATAAATTAATTCTTTACACAACTAATAGGAAACTTTATACAAGACTAAGCCTCATTCGTTATCATAAATATATAAATAAATAATAAGCAATAACATTCATTCGTAATGCACAATCCCACAAAAAAGTTTTATAAATTTGAATCGATCTTCGATCGCAATATAAATTTTGAACGTACAACTCGAGCACTCGCTTTACGATATTTGTGTTTCTTCTTTTTGTTGCTTCTCGTTAGAATGCCACTTCATAATATGATAGTTTAAAGCGTATTTTTGCGAAAATGTTTTATTGCAATAGTTCCCCACGTCGCACTTAAACTTATTAGCATTGTTGTGAGCGAAAATATGTTTAGACAAACTCCTCTTCAGAGCGAACCTCTTATCACAAATGTGACAACTAAACTGAAGGTTTTTCGTATGCTGAGGAATATGGTGGTCCAGATTTGAAGTGTGTCTTTTACATATCGGACAAATCCCCGATTTCTCCGAATGGACGTTCTTGACGTGCAAAACGAGGTTGCCTTTCGCTGCGAAACCCCTTCCGCACTGGTCGCACACATTATCCTTGCAATTCTTGTGCAAATCCAAATGCACTTTGAGCGAACTCTTGGATTTAAACTTTTTGCTACATATGTTACACGTGAATTTTTTCTCGTCGCTGTGCACCGACTTGTGCGAAGTCAGACGGCAAGAGTCCGAAAAGGATTTTCCGCATTCGGTGCAAACGTAAGGCTTCTCTCCCGTGTGGATCCGTTTGTGTCTGATCAACGAACTGACTTGAGTGAATCTTTTCGGACAATAATCGCAAGCGTACGGAGTTTCTCCGGTATGGCATCTTTTATGAACCTCGACATCTTTAGTCGAAGGGAATTGTTTGCCGCACATTTCACAGGTGTGTTTCCGTTTCCTTTTCAGCTTTTCGTGTCTGTGCGCTATGTGTGCGGCGAGGGTCCCTTTCTGTGCGAAAGACCCGTCGCAATGATCGCATTTGTACGGTCTTTCTCCGGTGTGTTTCCTCATATGGATGACCATAGCTGATCTCGAGGATATAGCGAGCCCGCACACTTCGCAAGATACTTGCCTGGTCTTAATCTTGGATCGGTTAGGGGATACAATACCTGGGGAGTAATCGTCGTTGATGAGGGTTTCGACCAGGTCGGTGGCGCAGAACTGAGGAGTGGAAGGTCTCTTATCTTGGGCTTGTTGTCGGAGGAGGGTGTCTGAATTTTGGCAACGGACTACAAAGCGATGAGCAGCTTTGAGGAGGGTCAAGCAAGAGCGGCAGATGAGCTGGGGGAGGCCGTCGTCGGGGGAGATGTGCACGTGCGCGGCCCTCACGATCCGCCTGTAGAGGGGGCGCGGGCCCTCGAAGATGGACATGGGCTGGTGGGGGCGCTGGAGGCACACGCGGCACCGCCCCCCGGACACGAGCGAGGACAGACCAGGGGCGGAGGCCGTCGACGCCGCGCTCATCGCGCCACCGCGCACCCCGCACCCCGCACCCCGCGCCCGCTTTTCCCTCTTTGTCAATGTTGCCACATGTTCGATTCTTGTTGGTTACTTATGTTGATTAGCTTCGTGGAATGGCATTTTGGTTTTTTGCTCATTTTAGGTGGGTGACTTCTTTCTTGACTAATTTGTGTCCTAATGAATAAAGGTGCGTTGTAGGTGCTTTAATTCAATTTCTTTAAGTATTTTATGCATTAGAAGTCCGAAAATTGGGTTTCTTAACGAATTCCGTATGTGTAGGATCCGGTAAAAAAAACTGTTTACCAAAAATTACCGGAACTTAAAAAAAACCAGCAAAATCCGAAAAAACGAAAATACTTTCCAAACAAGATAACTTTTTCAAAACAAAAAACCAAACAGTTATACACAAACCAACTTTTCCAAAAATTAAAAAAATATTTCTTAAAAAAAAAAAACACTTCAAAATGTTCTAAATGTAAGAAAAAATGTTTTTGTTTACCGGCAAATATTAAAAAATACCGGTAAATTACTGAACTTCTTTTTGTGGGCGTTTATTGGAAAATCGCTGTACCAGTAATGACATCCTAAGAATGTAGTTTATATTTGTACTTGTCGTTTTTCAAATCATTAACGCAAATTGTCTAAATTTGCACGTGCTATATCAGTTCGGCCGGCAAAAATAGCTAGTTTACAAAATGTAAATTCGAAACTCGTTAAGATATGGTTAAAATTTGATAAATATAATCATCGAATTATTCGCGAAATAATTTTTGAAAAAATAGCTTACGCACTTAAAATACAGCATTACCGTTGATATATTTCATGAAATATTTGCTGATTAGTAATTCCAATAAATCGATTGAATATTTAAAAATGTATTTATTCATAAACATTTTAAGATTGTATAATAACGTCAATTTTTAAACATTTTTCATAAATTTTAAAGAATAAAATATTTCCGCAATGAAAATTCAATTACCTAATGAATATACAGTGAAATACCATTTTTACGTTTTTGAAGAGACCGACAAAAACGTAATCAGAGGCAACACGTAGATTGAGAGTTTCAAATATTAAAAAAATAATCAAAAATTATTTTTCATCAAAAAGATAATTCAATTTATATCTGTTGTAAGTAAGTAATCGCGAAGAACTGTTTTATGGTAATTAATATATACGCTAACAGGTTTTATTTAATCCGTCTGCTCTTTTTCGCAATTTCACTTGTTTGATTTCGTCTAAAGTAATAACGGACGTTGGACCGACTCGTTTTTTAGAACTTTTATCAGGTTTCTTCTTTATTGAGATGGATTCGTTCAATTTCAAAGGAACACACGGTGCAACCAATGGTGGTGGTGGAGGGGGTGGTGGAGGTGGCGGCAATGAAGGTGCTGGAACACTTTTAAAAAAAATAATTGAAAAATATGTTTTCAAGTTCATAAATAATGTTTAAATAAGTACCTTGGTTTTCCTAAATTTTCGATTTTCTTATTCAATTCTATCATTTCGTGATGAATATCGCAAACGTTCTTTTCTAACTTTTCAAGAACTTGACATTTATTAGATTCGACTGATTGCGAGTTTTCTGTTAAACATTTAACAAAAATTCCTTTCGCATCTCCATTCAGCTTGTCCATAGCGAAATCAGCCTGATATGAAAAAAAAAATACATTAAAAGTACATAGAATTTAACAATTCCAAATTGTCATACTACATACATACCTTAAGATGGACGCTTTTGAAAGTATATGTGAAAAGTTTTGTTTTCTTTTCGTCTCCATTTTCGGATTTATCGAAAGTTCCACCTTCTAGCATAAACCAATCCAGATTGTTCAATGAAAAATTTTCATCGTCATACTCAATTTCTAAGGTCAATTTCATTATTCAACCGAATCTTAATTCGAAAAAAATACGTGGAGCGTGCGTGAGTTCGATTATGTACTGACAATATGTACTATTTCCGTGAAAATTTATCTAATGAATGTCGTCTTGCGTATTTTTGTCGATGATATATTAATGCATACGCAAAAAAATTTATTATCTGAAAAATGATGTATTTTGTATTCATGTTTAGTGTGAAATAATTATAATTAACAAATTTTCTTAGTGAGATAAACACTTATCAGCAATCATGACCTTTTTGATCTGAATTAAAGAAAAATAATTACATTTCACACATTCGAATTTTATACATATATAATAGTATATGCATATATAAACAAAAAAGGATTAAGTTGAATCCAAAATAATCCTTAAAAACTAAAAATATACATCTATTTAATGAAATTGTGGTATCATAAAGTTCATAATATAATAGAATATAATAAGTGCTAATTCTATAATCATTGATTAACAAATTCTCTCGTTGTTCTTAAAAATAAAAATAATAACTAAAAGCACCAATTGTAACCGCCATTTGAAATACTCATTAAAATAAATAATAAAAAAATAATTAGATCATTTAACTATCATTTAATCAAATCTTTGAAGTGAAGCTGGAGCAGGAGCACAGAGCAATTGGAGAAACGAGTTTTACTCGGAACAAAAGTGGAGCTGAAGTATGGTAATTTTCAGCTCCACTGCTCTAGTTCTTGACTTAAAATTGACAAAATCTTTGATGTCAAAGTGGAACAACTCAAAAAAGTGGTTGTCCCGAAGGTCTGCATTTAACAGTAAAAGTAATGGGTAGAAGTCGCTTACCGCCCATGAACGTAACAACCTCCCAAGAGGTGAAACGCGTTTATGCACTTACATGCATCTACACATACAGAGATTAGCGTACGTAGTTTTTAAGTAGGCACCTGGCATTACGTTTATACACATACATGCACCTATACTCATTCACAGTTTGGCAGTGGTCGTACGAAACTTTTTTTCAGGTATCGAAGCAGTATCATTAAAGTATTAACCACGATTAATTCATCAACACAAAACCCAATTTCATTCGTTAGGTTAGGTCAGGTTGGGTTGGATGGTGTTCAGTTCGTTTCTACTTCGTATAGAAATAACCAACTGACTTTTAAACGTCAAAAGTCGGATGTGAATGTATGCGTGAATGCAGGGTACCAGCTTAAAACTTATAACTGGATTTGTATATGTATGCGATCCACCGCTTGAACGCATTTAACCATCATCCATCATGTAGTCCTCTAATTGTCCTAAAACGTTTCATACGTTTTAGTGTCGATGTTTTCTAGTGTTATGTATTTATCGTGTTCTCCTGAAAATAAGACCCGGTCTTATATTTATTTTGTACCCAGAAATCGTGCTAGGGCTTATTTTCGGGTAGAGCTTATTTTCGGAAAAAAGTTCGTGCATACGACAATTTGTAATCCTCATAAGTACATGTGATATCCCATTCAACAATGTTTTGATGATAAATAAATAGTTCAAACGATTTTTTTAATAAAATTCAAAGTTTTAAAATGAAAAAATCGCAGGTTAGAAATTGAATAAAAATATGCAAATGTAAGTTTTATCAAAAATTTAAGATTTAACTAAATATAAGCAAAGAAATCAATTTAAAAAATATATAGGTATTTGTACAAAATCTTAATTTCTTGTACAGAGCACCGAACCAGAACCATTGCGATAACCAGGCACAAGTACCACACTGTCGAACATTTTCTCACTAGGTCTTATATTCGGGGAGAACACAATAGTCACATTTGAGCAAACGTCTTGAGCCAAGTTTACCCTCGAAAGCAAATACACCCCTGAATTTTCAGGCATGTAAACACCGAAGGCGGAACATGGACGTAGAAACGCGCATTTGCTCCTTTGTTATTTGTTGGTGACAGTAGTGACAGGACAGCTGACGATGGCGCGCTCAGCTGTGTTCGCGTTTCCCGTCTCTTTGGAGTTTTATCCGGCGTCGCGACCCACCCACAAACAATTGCTCACGCTTTACAACCCCTTCGACTTCCCGGTCAACTTCAAAGGTGAGCTCGCTCTCTCGTGGAGGCTTTCGTTTTCCACGACGACCCCTTCAAGGTTTCATCGTTGATGGGAATCGATGACTGCCACGTTTTCGTTATTTTGTTTTTTTAACTCTTTAATTTTTGACATTCTCTTTGGATTGCTGAATCTCTTTGAAATTATAAATATTTAATACTAGTAGAAATAATAAACCTATTTATTTAATGTAGCACCCGGCGTTGCTCAGGACTTCAATTTTAAATCGAATTATTCTTTTAGTTTAATTTTTGCGTTCCGGGAACTATGGTCACCCTATTTTAATGATGCTAAAAACCTTCTCCACAAAAAAATCATATACATGCCAATTTTCATGGCGATCGGTTGAACGGTGTTGGAGTGAAACGGCATCAAACATACAAACGAATATACAAATATCCATTTTTATATATATTGATATTGATTTTTCATTATTAATATTACAATAAGTACAGTACTATGTTCATTTTCAATCATGTTTTTTTTAATACGATTTTGTCATTGTTAATAAATACACATATTTGTCTCATATTCAATTTCAATTTCAAGTAATGTGCTCATGATTGTATCAATAATTATTATTTGAAACGAAAATCGTATTTGCAATATTCTTTAAATTGTCGATTCTAATTGTAAGATGTGACTTTTCTGAATTCAGGTAGAAATCCCTTTTTTTGTTGCTGATTTTTTCATCCAATTTTCTATTCAAATACAAACCTTATGGCTAAATTTGATATTTGTATATAAAAAAAAAGGTTCTTCCAGGTATAAAACAACTTTTCTCAACTATATGAAGAATTAACATAACTTCTGAATAATAAATTTGCATTTTTTTTAAATCAGTTATATTACATTTATTTATATCGTATTTTTTTTTAAAACAGTATTATGCAAATACTTTAGTCTTTGACTTTATCATGACTACAGAATTTTTTTTGCAAAATAATATTTTCTCAATCAATATTCAATAGATTGCGATACAATACGTCATTTCTATTAGTAAACGTGGTGTTCATATTATTATTGATAGTTGTCGATAGATAAAAAATACTGTAAATTTTATTACACACTATATGCGTCTAATTGAAAAAAAATCAAAAAAGAAGTGATACATTTTCGTGCTTAAATTTTTTTAATAAGTGTGTGTGTCTTTTTCAGTTTTATCAACGTCACCCCACAAATTCACACTCATCGATCCGGAAGGTGTAATATCTCCGTTAAGTTGTGTTGATATTATTATACGTTACAGCCAACCTTCTTCGTCTCATTGCAATGGAACGGATAAATTCCGCATCATGATGCAAAATAGGAGTAGTAATACTGTGTGTATTTCACATTTGTATATTTCAGTGTTTGAATTGAGATTCATTTTTGGATAATCAACAATTTTCGTTTCAGTCATTGGGCAAACGTGATATTAGCGTAAAGTTTTGCACCGGCGAACCCGAAAACGTTAATCAAGAAACAGCAAACGAATTGTTTCAACCTTTATTATTAAAAGGATCAAATTCGGCAACTAAACAAGAACACGAGATGTATAGTTATCCTTTACACAGGTACTTTTTATTCATAAACAAACTTTAAACAATATTTTGTAAGGGAATAAAGTATTTGGTCAGTATTTAAATATTTTTCGGGTTAATATTATTTCATTAGGTAGTCAGTACGAATAATAGTAATGCCAATTAATCTAATTTTAGCTAGTTAAATTAAGCATGAGAGCTAGTATTGTGAACATTAATTAAAAATTGAACGCTTGGTAACATATTTAGCAAAATTACAAAAAAGTGTGCTCGACAAAATATTGTGATAAACTCCCGATAATACAAAAATTTGATGCTTATTTATGCTGTCAAAAATATTGACGATAAAGACGATTTAATACAAATGGTCATTATTAATGTTTAAATACTGACCACAAGTGAATTAAAATACGTACCAAAAAAATGAGAGCCATTTTAAAATGTTAAAATTTTTTTTTTCAGAGCTGCTCCTCCTAATTATATTGCCATTAGTATAGGAATTATATGCATAATCACTTTACTTCTGCCCACTCAAATGGAGCCTGCCAGCAATTCGCCTTTACCATCGTATTTACATTTGAGTTGTAATATAAAACTAATAATCTCGTTTGTGTTAGGCTTAGTGAGTATGGTTCTTTTGAGACCTTGATGTTGATTAATTTAAAATTATTTTAAATCAATCATGTTACCATGTTGAAAATGTTTTAGTAATGCATTTTGTGATATGCAGATATTCCTTGAATTTTGATTAAGTTCATTGATAAAATTTCATACATTTCAATCATTTATATGTAGGGAACGCTATTATGTTCTTTGTATATGTCACAGTTCAAGTGTAAACTTTTGTTTGTTTACACCCATACTAGTTTGGGTATACCCAAACTATCGATTTTAGTTTGAATGTCGAAAGTCAAATTTTACCGACATAAAATTGCGTCTAAACTTAAAACAGAAGTATCATGGTTGGGTTAACGTTTTAGCTTGAGTTGTGAAAACGTGTTCAAAACAAACTTTAGAAGTTCAAACTGACACAACAGGTAGACACTACGCGTATTTCTCATTCATTAGTTGGCATACCAATTTCAACCTTATTGATATTTAGTATAAGAGCATTATCTGAGTGCAAACTACTTATATTGTCGTACCACATTAACAATTGGACAAAAAACGTTTAGAAGGTGAATAAACAGACTAGTTCATGCACAAACAAAGTGAACACTCAAACTGTAACATATATAAATTTTATGTGTTCAGCATTAAAATAATTAATTTTCATGAAAAATTATGTTTATTGTTATAAATGTAAAATCATTTGTCAAGGAATATTTGTGGTTATATTAAATTAGGATAAATTTACTTCTATGGAGTATTTAGGTTGTTTTTTTTTATATAGTAATATTGATGATACTACAACGCTCAATTTTATTCATACCATTTCTTCTTCAATAGGTTATAATTTTAATTTTAACAATTACGTTTCATAATTTAAAAAAATGTGGTCCAAATTGTTTTTCAAGTTTAAAAAACATGTATTTAAATATGCACTTTGAATCAAATAACTTAGTATTTTGCAAAGTTGAAACTTTTTTGTTTCTTAAGTGATCAACATTGGGTTGGATCAGACTTGGTGATACTCTGTGAAAAATTGTTTAGTTTTCTTGATTACTTCATCATAAAGCTTTATTTCTTTTGAGATCCCTATAATTTTTCCAGTGAAAAATCTCCTTGATTTTTCAAATATCAGAAGGTCACTCATTGCATCTACTCAATAATTCTTCTTTCTCGCCAAATTTTTAAGGTGAAGCCATCTTCTGATCTTCCTGCTCCTTCTTCGTTTAGTAACTTGCAAAAAAAGACAATCTAGCATTCAAAGGAACAAGATAGATAAAATAGCTTGTTACAAAATCTATTTTTATCTAATCCTTTCATTACATGTGGTTTAAGTGCATAGTTTATTAATAAAGGCTTTATAAAGCAATCATCTGATGCATTACTGCATAATAAAAATATAATGCAATCTCTAGATGACTGATATGCTTGTTGTTTTGTTCATTTCTGGACAAAAAGGTTATTTTTGGCATTTATCATAAATAGAATTCAAGTTCATCCAGTTAAATGTGTGCCTTGTAAACCGAGGGATTCTTGTATTTACGTAATAATCATCAATGAAATACCTCTTCAATATTATAATTATAAATATTATTTTACGGGAATGTTTTTATGTGATTTTATTAGTGTTTCGTGCACATATTTAATTATTACAACATGATGTGTTTGTATATTTATCTTTATAAATGGTGCTTTTTATGTTTTTTGTAGAATGGCTTGTGATTTATTATTTAAGTGTGGTTTCCTGGATTTTGATTTCGGTTTATATAAATTTAAAGCTATTACAACATAGTCAGCTGAAATTTTGTGCTTCCTTCTGTTATGTGAATCTACAATTTGTCGACAGTTTCTTAAATGGGTAACACAGCCTAAATGAAATTGGCCATTACTTATATTACATGAATTTTGATATTTGTTATTATGTATAGTGACAAAAAGTTTTCCATATAGTGAAAAAATGTCTGTTTTTGATTTTACTTTTCTGTGAAATAAAATTTTTGCATATATGTACAATTTTTTTTTTTTTGATTTAAATTCAAAACAAGCCAGTAAATAAATTTATTGCTAATTGTACTACTTATGAAAAATTTAACTGTTTTTAAAAGGACCAAATTTCTTCACCCTTTGTTTTTTGTGTTCTAAATATTATTGAAAAAGAGCAGTGTTTCAAAGATTTTTATTGAGCAATTTCTAAGTGTATACGATCAAACAAAATGGAAATTCATTGTGTACAATCATATAGTCATTATGTGGAAAGTATTAAATAATTTGAAAAATTCATGAAATATCTTCATATCCTAATAATAAATAGAAATACACACTAGATATTTTATCATGATAATATTTTATAATTAAATTCAGAATAAATTACTATATTTATATATTATTTAATAAAATACTTGCAGAATAATATAGATGCATGTCTAGTGTTGAGATCGGAATGCAAGTTCATATTCGTATATATAAATATATATAATATAATAATACATTTTCAAAATGGTAGAATTTATAATTCTAATAAAAAAATAACAAATTCATAAAAAAAGATTTACAAAAACTTAAAACGCTAAAACTCATTGATTTTTATTATTTGAAACAAATTCATTAAACCTTAATCATAATATAACATTTTACCTTACGAATATTTTACTATTGAGCAATTTTGCATAGCGTGCTAATTCATTAAAAAGCGATTCATCGGTGAGTTATCTATATCTATATTCTATATATAATAATATAAAATTGATATTTTTTTCCTATAAAAATCATCATAAACTAATAAGACTAATATTTTGCCAAAATCAAATTAGCAACAAAGGCTAACAATATCACAGCTAAGCAAGTGTCCTTAATTTGCACCTTAAAACGTGTTCATATTTCTACAACAATGTGTGTGAACAATGCATGTAACTTCCTCGATTTTTCCGTATATTTAAGTGAGTTCAAACCGTCTGATAAATATCTCATTCGTGCCGTGGCTAAGAGATTGTTTTTTGACGGACTAGAACAAAATAAATATGGTTAAATGTTGAAAATTATGTATTGATAAATAAAATTCGCTATAAAAGCTTATTGATTGTAAGATATACCTTGCAGCTTCCGGTTTATGCTTCATCATTACATATCTGCTGACATCTGGTTGTAATCGGCATGGAATTAACTGAACAGAGTCTAAACGTTGATAAAAGTCATCGTCTTCAGCTCCCCAACCGAAATAACTGTTGCTCATTCCGTTAGCAGTAACGAACTGGTCTGCTAATATAGAGACAACACCACCAAATAGAGTAACGTAAGGCAAATTAAACCTGAAATTGCAAAAATAATTATTTTAATTATGGAAACGTCCTTTTGTACAATTTTTACTAAATTATTATTATAGAATGGCCACTGAAAGACTGAAGGGTTCAGAAAAGACATAGCTTTTTCATTTTGTTTATTTGTATATTTTGTTCCTTTTAGAGATTAAAATTGTTACATATTATATACAGTAACGATCGGAACTCATTAGGTTTTTCTATTGTGGAAGATCAATTATTGAAACTTAGAGAAAATACCAGTAAAATTTTATGACTTTCAATAGTTGATCTTTTACTGGAATAGAAAAACGAATGAGTTTTACTTATTGCTGGACATCATACGTAGCCATTTTAATCTCCAAGAGTTTCTCTATAACCTTTAAAAAAAAAGAAAGATTAACGAACATGTTATGACTTTTTCAAATCCTTTAGTCTTTCAGTGGTCACCTTCTATTTACATTGAAATGAAAAAAAAAATATTTACATCATTTCTAAAGATTCAAAAAATATACTTATTGAACATATACCTAAATTTGTCTAAACTGGAAGACATGTGCCGAGGTAGTTTTGTACAAGCATACAAGTTATTGTTTTTCAACGGTACTAAATCGACATCGTGCAAAACGATACATGGGAAACCGTGCTTCATAGCAATAACGGCTCCTATGTTCAGCAATTTAGCTCTGTTGAACGGTTTCAAATCGTCTTGTTCGATTACGTAAATTCTATAATGAATCTTTTGTTTTTTCAGGTAGATATGCATATATGTCAAAAAGTCTTTGAGTTGTCTATCTCTATCTCTATAAGGCACGATTATAGCTGTACTAAATAAAGGCTTACAGTCTGGAGGCATATATTCGCCGCCTTCTTTGATCATTTTAGTGATCTCGGGCGACAAATCGCTGTCAGGCTCGAAAACCGTTTCTGAGTCATCGCTTAATACCGAAAAATAATCGCATTCTGTCGCAGGGGGTAAAGAAAGGTTTTTCGATACTTTAGGAACCAGAGCGTTCCAAAGGTCTGACTGATCAATGTAAGGATAGCGAACGGCAAATCTGCCGGGATGTATCGAAAGGACGATTAATAAGAATACTGATATTAACAAAATCACTTTTAAAAGCTTAATTGAGATCATTGTCGTTTTCAAGTGAAATTTATGAAAAATGATGGAAAGTGATTATATCATCTTCACGGGTTAGTTTAGCACGTTCATTATCGTACAGAAAACATGAAGTTAGCTGTTTCGAAACATCGAAGAATTTTATTTCTATAAAAAGAATCCATTAAAGATCCTTATTGCAAGTGTTAAATAATAAAAACAATTCAACCAGAAGCCGCAAATTATACAAACTTCATTTTGACATTTGATAAGTAATGCCAACTGTTTACAATTAAAAGTTTTACAATTTATATGAACGTCAATACATATAAAAAATACATTTTTAGTATTATCGAAAGTTCAGAGCTCTTCATTCATAAAACTATAGACATTATATAGTGCCTTATTTTAAACATAATCTGTGTTAATGATAGACGCTTGCCCGAACTACACTGGAGCACACTAATGATAAAAAATACGACCGTTTTAGGACAATTGAAGGAGGACTGGTTACATGATTGTTAAATGATCCGATTAATGTTATATAATTTATTTTAATCATACTATTTCAAAAAAAGTGGAAGATCAATAATTTAAATATGAATCAAATGATTTTGAGTTAAAACAAAAAAAAAGCAATTTCAGGTTACGAAAAAAAGGTATTTTGGCCAATATCCATTTGATAGGTTATGTTTACGTCAGTTTGACATTGTGGTTGCGAGTTCAAGTTTAATATGTCTCAAAATAAATCACAAACAATATTAAAAACCGACACAGAACTAGAAACTTTACCTTACGAAGATGTCATTGAAGATGTGGAGTTTGTTTCTAGTGCAAACAGTTTAGCAAGAGCCGTACAACAATTATCACAACACTTGGACTCCAACGAAGCCTTACTCAGTTGTGATAATTTGGACACAATGGATGCTATCGAACGAGATTTATTCCTTCTGTACGCTATGAATTCCTTAATTTGGGTGCGATTAAAGCTAGAAGGCCAAGACCCCGCTTCTCATCCCGTTAAACACCACTTGAATAAAGTGCGGGAACTTATGCAGAGGAAACAGATGATTGTCGATAAACGAAAACGGCCCACTTTAGATCCCAATGTGACTAAAAGGTTCATACGCAATGGATTATGGCAACCTAAAGGCAAAGTTAGCGTCAATCAAAATATGCCACAAAATAAAAAAATTAAATTCGACAACTAAAGTCATAGTGCTTTATATTTTATGTACTTTTCATGCATTTGAAAATGTTTAAGATTGTATAAAAGAAATGGTACTTTTGATAATTTAGTGCCAAAAGAATTTATGTATCGAATATTACAAGAATAAAACTATTTTTTTTGCTTTTATTGGAACAATTTTATTTCATCAACAACTTTTCTGTAAATATATCACATCAAAATGAATAAAGGAAAATTCTACAACATTACTATAATTTATAACTAGATATTTTAGATGTACATACATTGAAATTGACAAATATTTCAAACATAAGCATCGTAACATTTTACGGTGTTTAAAATTTTAAACACGCTGGTCTTTTTTATATAATTTGACACAATGTTCCTGCATTTGTAATGTATAATTATATATAAGAAAAATAATTAATAACGCTCATTAAAAATTAAAATTAAGTAGTCAATTTCACACAAAGTTAAATAAAGTGTAACATTAATGAAAACGTGTAAATGTGGAATGACAAGAAAATTGAATATATTATAAGTATATGGCATAAAAATTTCTTAAAATATCAAAACAAAATGTCAATTTTTAAAAATACAAATATTAATTTTCTTAATAAAATAACAATAATCTCTAAATCGAGGGAATGAAAATCTCACCGTTTATATTTATTTGTTCATTCTGAAAAACAACAAATGCTTAATCATAAAGGAAAAATGCTCGACTAATAATCATTTGTCATGAGTAATAAAATAAAATGTCATTTTTGTAAATGCATTATTAAATAAAAAATATATTAGAATAATTGATAAAATAAAAATTAATACAATGTTTCATTATAAGTTATCATTTCATTTAGTTCAAAAGAACCTCTCGCATCATAATTTTGATCAAATCAGTCTAAACAATCGATAGTCTAATATTTTTAGAATACTAAATTGGAATGATATTCGTATATAACTTCCAAAATAATAATCTTGATTATGTGAAGTGAAATTACAGTCTAAACTTCATACTGTGATTACTTTTACGTAGGAATGTTAAAACAAATCTATGATTACTACGTGACTTAGTAAACTTGCAAAATAAACCATAAAATTAAATTTGTAATGATAACCCAGCAGCAGAAATATTATCTCCAGCCCCACAAGTCTGCTGAGCGTTAATACAAACCAAAACGGGAGCTACGCATATGTGTACAGTGACAAGTTTGCCGTTGACTTTGATTTGTTCTTCCCAACACGACACCGGATTTTCGGGATTCAAATTGACTCGTTCCGCATGCTTTTCGTGAGTGGACGTCGAAAAGCTATCATCCATCACCAACCGCACATGGGACGGTGTGATCGTTTGAACACCGCAAACGTGCCTGTGAGCCGTCAACGAAGCTTTGGCCGCCGCCGCTTTAGTTTGCTTCCAAGCGGAGCCTTTTACGGTCATTATTGCCTGATATGCTAAAGTGTGAACGTGGATTCTAGAAAGCTGCCGACTGTTCGGAACGTTTGAAGTTATTTTACGCACACGTTTGAACACTTTTCTCATTTGGTCCAAAGTTGAAGCGACTCGGGGATTTGAATCGGATACTGTGGTTATAGTGCCGTGTTCTAATATCTGTAATAAATTCGCTAATTCTTGTTCGTTCATTCCTAACGAATCTGAATATGGAATTATCGTTTCGGTCAAATCGAGTACTAGTTTTGTTTCGACGTAACTAGCCATTTCGAAATGAATAAGAGTAGAAGCTTTTTGAGACATCATTTGTTCTTTCACTTTTTCTAATCTGCCTTCGCGTACACCTGTCGAATTGATTTCAGTATTAGTGTAATACTTTTAAGATTAATATATATGGTAACGACACCAGTGGTGGACTATGCATCAGTAGTTGACCATGTTTAAAAACATAAAAATTAAGGTTTTTAAAAATTATATTCTTTCAGAAAGGGAGTAATAGATAAGCTTATCTACTGCAAACTTTCTGAAAAAAATAGTCTATAAGCGCTTTAATTTTTAAGTTTTTTCTCAGATATGGTCAACTATAGGTGCATGGTCCAACACTGGTGTCTTTACCCTAAAATATGTTAAAGGATCCTACCAGGAGGAAAAGGATGACTGTCCATCATCTGTAAACCGCTCACTACTAATAAATTAGCATTGAAATCTTCTAAATGCTCGTCGAGTAGTTCCAAAGAACTAACCATTGGATTATTTTGATCGTGATGTAATATATACCTATTAGCTCTAGGGGTTGTATAGGGTCCCCATTCAGCATCAGCCTTATATTCCAAAATTAAATGAACATCGTCTTTATCTAACAAGTCTCCGCCGACAGTCTTTATGTCTTTGTTTAAATTTTTTTGTAGTCTAGAAGTCATCTTGGAAGCGAGTAAAACTTCGCACCCTTCTTTTACAAATCTAGATGCCATAACAGGCGCGTTTCCTCCTATAATCCATTTAGCGGAAGGATGTTTTTCTGCAATTTCTACAAGCTCGTCAAAAAGTGTCGAATTCGAAACAAATCTCCTAAAATATATTGTTGATTATTAAAAAAAATATCAATTAACATATTAAATATGCAGTTAATAATATACACAATCAAAATTATATAATCCTTTACTTTAGGTGTGAAAATTATTTATTGACAAATTTGCATTTTAACATGAATAAAAATGCAAAGTGCAAAAATCAAATTTATTTTTAGCAAATTTCACCGATAGTTTGGAGATTATAAACAGTAACATCACTTGTGGTTGATCGACTTTTCGGAAAAACGTAAAAATGAAGCTTTTGAAGACGACAATTTTTCAGAAAAGGCGCAATAGATAAGATGTAATAAACAGCTAATCTTTTCTGAAGATTATCGTCTTTAAAAACCATAATATTTTCTGAAAGGTGGTCAATTACTGGTATATGGTCGACCATTGGTGTTGTTACCTTACAAACATCATGTAAACTAACTAAAAAACCTAATTTACAAACTATTAATAAATGCATAAATTACCCATGAAACACATTAAGAAATTAAATTTAAATACCTATAATGCATTGTTATCTGTTAAAATATAAATTTTTTGATAATCAATTTACACATCTAAAGTAAAATATGACCCAAAATCAATTCCAATCCATATGTTACAGTTTGAGTGTCCACTGTGTGTGCATGAACAAACTAATCTGTTTATACACCTTCAAAACAGCTCTAGTCCAATTATTAGTGTGGTGCGATAATTTAAGTTATTTGCACTCAGATAATGCTCTTATGCTAAATATCAATAAGGTGGAAATTGGTATGTTAACTACCCTTCGTGTCAGTTTGAATAACGAGTTTGTTTTGAACATGTTTTTACAACTCAAGCTAAAACGCTAACCCAAGCATGATACTTATGACGTCTGTTTTTAGTATAGGCGCAATTATATGTAGATAAAATTGGACAGTTGACTACCAAACTAAAATCGATAGTTTGTGTATACCCAAACTAGCTTGGGTATAAACAAACAAAAGTTTACACTTGAACTGTGACACGTATACATACTCAGCAGCAGCTCCGTGTTGAAAATAGTATGCGAAACTTTTGAGCAATTCCGACATCGAAGTAATAGTGTCAAAATGCTCCGGCTCCCCATCCAGGGCATTATAATCGAGCAGAGGCAGAGCCTCCGCGAAGAGGTCGTAGCAGGCGCCATATGCGACCGCAACTCGAGGACGTCTACCTGCAGACCCGTCGGAGGCTTCCAGCGCGGAAAGCTTCTCGGATATGATGGATATCCTCAGCAGCTCGTTGGGCTGGGGGCGGTATTTCCACGCAAAGAGCACCGCCAGCAAAGATAGCGCGCCCACGCTCACGGCCCGGGAAACCATCTCGACAACTGTCACGGCCACGTCAACTGTCAAAGCTAAATGTCAAAATGTGCGATATGCCGGGACGCTATACGTTGCATGTGCATTTGGTCTAAACACGTCGAACGCTCGGTACTCGGGGTGACCAGGCGTCAAATCCAAACTACTCTGGCGCACACGATAATTGGATGATTAAATGAAACAATCGCTTCATTTTAATCGCATTTTTTCTAAATTTTTCACAAGTTGTCCTCTAGGCTAGGTGTTATAGTGTCGTGTGTACTATTGTCGGAGTGTGCCAGTGTCGTGTCCTATCATGACATACAGCTCTCCATCCTGGAGCTAAGCACTCCTACATCACCGTTCCACTAACTCTCTTCAGACTTTTCAGAATGCGACAATTAGGCGCCATCTCAACACCAACAAATACGTCACAATTTGTGACTCACAAACCAATGCATACACGATGACCTGAAAATTTCATCCATCCTACACTTCATAAAATCCCAATCCACCTATTTCTTTAATTCCATCCATAACACCCACAACAAAACCCTGCATAAAATTCGAGAACACTACACAATAAACACAATCCTTCGGCCTCGCAATATTCTGAACGAATTCCCTTTTGTACCTCCTTGAATTTCCTTGGAAATCCTTTCATCCCGTCCTACATAGCAGGATACCCGGCAGCTCGTCCTACAACGTAGGATACCCAGCACAGCATATGCTCCTACAAACTCTGACATCCCAAATTCTAGCTTTCCTTGGCACTCGTTGTTCAATACGTTCTTGCATATATGGCAATTGGGCTTATGTTAGCTCCAGATACCACCAATCAACGACAACGTGGAAAAATACATATTCTAAATACAATGCAAAGCAAAATGATTTTTTTGAAGATTTATTACATTTTCGACTCACGTAAACATCATTATTACGATTGAAAAAAATATTAAAAATCAAACGAAATTAAAACAACAATTTACTTAGGTATATCAATGAATTTTTGCAAAAATCAAACCAAAAAAATAATCAAAATACTTTCATTCATATTCAGCGACAACAACGTTTTAATTCAATTGAAAAACTGTTCACCAATACTAGAAAATGAAATCGTTAACAGAAGTTTAAATATCACTAAGTGTGTATTAATGATTTAAATTTTTCAAATTTATTAGATTTCAGTGATTATCGAAGTTAAGTTATAAATGTCGTTCTCAACGAGTGGATGTGATTTCCTTCAATTGTACTGATTATAAACCATTCGAACAGCGATATTCCCTATATATAATCACGGATATCTGTGTATCTGTCTGTCTGTCTGTTCGTTCAAATGATGCTCATTACTTTTTCGCGAATATGGTCTTTATGCGTATACAGTTAACGTCTATAATACGATGCTTATTACGCTCGCGATTTCGATTTTCTATTATGGTTTTTATGCGTGTTCAGTTAACATCTATAATATGATGTTTATTACCTACTGCCTCAGGCTTTGCCTATATGTCGTAATGGTGACAATAACAAATTGATTAATTAATTAAATATTAAATATTAATTAAATATTAAATATTCAAATCGAGTAGGGGCATCGGGCAGCCGATGTTACTACTGGTTTGCCATTCCAATTTAGCCTGTATGTCCATTAAAATAACGGCTACAATCGCTATTTACATCATTCTCGAGCTCAAAAGACGTGAGATCCTAATATAGTCTTTATGGTCATTATAATAACGGCTATAATCTTATATTCTGGAGACATTTCGCAAGGGCAAGGTTATAAAATATTTCAGCATAGATGTATTTAATTTTTATTTTATTACGTAATAGTATGGTTATCAATTCACAGCCGATGCTATTAACATCGGGCCAATATACTAGTTTTTAATATTTAAATTTAATTATATATTTTTGTTATTGCTACAAAATTAACGAATGCATAAAAATAAAAACACCCAAACTGCTAAAAAGCATCGAAAGTTATATAGACTACATGTAACGATGTTGAAACACAACCAAGTACCGCCCCCATCGCAACAAATGGAGGGGGGACACCGGAAAACTCGTAAACACACCATGAAAAACCACCATGGAGGGGCAACCGAAACCGAAACCCATTTCCCACACGATGGAGCGCGATATCGTTCAGTCAGCGTTCGGCCCTCGCCGGTGCTCGACGCGAGCACAATCCCACAAAACACCATGAAAACACCATGAAGTCGAACTCGATCCTGCAGCCGGACGGGGGCGGACCGGCTTCCGTGGGCCGCCAGCAGTTCCCAGACCCCAACAACAACTCGGGAGACAAGTACAAGCTGAGGCCCAGGGCCGCAGCCGGCGGGGGCCCCAGGGCGGCCGATCGCCCCCCGAGGGCGCAGCCCCTCAGCAAATACAGGAGGAGGACGGCGAACGCGCGAGAGCGGTCCAGGATGCGCGAGATCAACAGTGCCTTTGAGGCTCTGAGGAGGTGCGTTCCTGGAGGAGCAGGCGCTCCTACGGTCCCTGAAAGGCTCACTAAGATATCCACCTTGAGGCTGGCCACGCAGTACATCGCAGCCTTGGCAGCTGCGCTGAACAGTCCTCAGCCGCAGCAGCCTTGTTTGAATCAGGGGGATTTGTTCGAGATGGCTGCTTCGCCGTCGTCGGCGTTTTCCTCTGACATTCCCGATACGTTTTGCTCGGCTTCGATGTCGTCTGAGTTTTCGTTGTCGCCTGACTTTCCCGAGGATTCGTTGTCGTCTTTTGACCCATTTTTGGCTGATTTCAGTTAGCGTCAAAGAACTCGTGTATGCGTGTGTGTGTGTGTGTGTTGTGAATTCAAATGTGCCTTATGGGAATGATGGATTTTATATGGATAATTCTATCGTTTTTTTTTTCATTTAAAAATTGATTTTGAATATATTTTTGCTAATTTTGGTTTATAAATTCAATATATTTTGTTTATTTGCTAATATTGTCAAATGGTAAATCAATATATTTTTCAAAAAAAAAAAAAAAACTATAATTGTATTCGATATATTATGATAATTGAAAATCAAAATATAATAAATTCAAAAACCCTCATTCAATATTATTATAAAAATAAAATTTTAACATTTTCAATTATATATTCGATTTTGATTGTTGAATAAAACGGAAATAACTTTTATTGCGACAATAAAATGTTTATGCAGTCGTGCATTTTCATTGTTATGTCGATAATTAATTTTTAAAGTGTATTTTATATTACAGTCGACGATTATTATCTCTTGGATATAATTTTACAATAAATGTAAATTAGATTTTTAGTGCAAATTGTTTTGTACTGGAAAAAATGCAAAATTAATAATTAAATTGTAATTTTTTTTTAAATATTGTGACTATGTGCCATTTCTAATTTAGTATTTATGCTTCGCGTTTACCGCGATTGCTTTAATATAATTTTAAAGTATTTATAACGATTAATATAATGTCAAATATATCCTTTAAAATTTTCATACATATATATTTTTCTAAATTATCAATATTTTATATTTGCGACCGTTTCACTATGAATCGTAATATTCCCATTAATTTTTAAAACAACATGTAAAAAATAATAGTAAGTTATTTATTTTGTAAATATAATGTTCAGTGTATTAAGATATAAACTTATCGAATTTGTGATTTACATTATAATCTATTTAATATCAAGATACGTGTACAAATGTATAATATTATATTTATGATAAATGCTAGTTTTTAATATTGAAAAGTCAATTTTATAAGATTTTTTGAATTGTTAAGTTTCAAACTAAAAAAGAAAGAAATTTTCAAACATCTAAAAAAATGTTTTATTTTTTATTACATATAATACAAACAAACCATGATAAAAAAAAAAATGATGGAAATCGTTATTCATATACACACTATCTTAAAAATTATATTATTTAACTTCTATATTAAATCCTATTTAATTCTAATTGTAAGATACGTTTAATTTCCACGAACCTACAAGTAATCACTGATACAATTACAGAACAAATTAAACAATTACTTACATTGTGTACAAGCTTACAATTTTCCTTTTGCTTCCATACGACATCTTACCATTGCATTAACGAGACACCGTGTAATACGCAAGAAGCAAACGTACTTTACGATCTGATAATTTGTTTCACTGCTCATTTACTAATGAGAAAACCGACAAACAGCTACTGCAATTGACACAAGAAAACAAGAAGCAAAAACAAGAAGTCGACGATCGTAAAGAAAATATCTTGATTCCACCAGCCTTTTTCTTTCGATCCCTTTTTTTTCAAGAATATCTTCATTTAAAACTAGTATCGAAACATACACTAATTACTCGCGATAGTTATTTTAATAGTTTCAACAGATGAAATGATCTTTTGTAAACATAAAAAATTAAAATAATAAAATTGATACTACTCTTATGCATTAAAAACGCATCCTCGAGGACCAAAAATGTGTTGATTGAACGTATCGCAGGTAACGTTGGCGAGGATGTTCAAACATAGTGTGTTTGTTGAAGTCGAGTGATCTTATTAAACCGTGGGAAACTGGGGAGGTGAGCTTTCGTAAGTTTTCAAAATGTCGTAAGAAAAAATATGTTGGTTTTAGGTTTTTTTCAATAAAATAATTCGCTCTCGTTTCGTGTGTATTTTGTCATGCGAATTCCGTTTGTGTACCTTTCATATTTAAATGTGTTTACGTACCATGTTGATTTAATTGTGCAAAAATAATACGAAGCATTGAATCGTCGAGAAATGATCCAATTTGAATGGCTGCATGCGAAAATTTTTCGTGAATACGAATAATCGAATATGCAATATTTTGGTAATGGTATTAATTTTGAAATTAAAATAACACTTTTTAAAAACGGCCATGAGAAAAAATTTGAGAAATTCCGATTCGGAAGCCCGTTCTTTGTCATTATATCGATTCGAGTACACGTGTTTGCATAGTTCGGGTGAGGTGTTTGAAGAATTCGACGTGAAGTGGTAGGCTTTTGAACGGGACACTCTTCGGCGAGTCACACAATACTCCTTATTCTTTTTCGTACGGCAATAAAAATCGAATAAAACGTTGAACGGAGATGTTTATTTTGATATTGGAGATGTATCATCGTTGCTATGATATAGCGGTATTAACTCGGAGGAAATTGCATAATGTACATAGTTTGTTTTTAAAGATGATTTATTTGATTTAATTATTTTGATATTATATCAACGTCATCGTTATATGCAGATTATATGATGATCGTTGCAGAACAAGGTTTTTCCAATATACCATCAAAATTTCGGACATTTTTCTTTATATAGTTATTAGAATGTAACTCTCGATGAATTTGAATACTAAAAACTATCCATTGATAAATATTATAGTTAAAACCAATGGTATTCTATAATAAGTATTAAGTAAGTAAGTATTTAAATGGTACGTTTCATCTTTTTAAATGTTGCAGCTTTTACACCCTAAATTTTACCTTATATAAATCAAATTCAATCATGGAAAAGTATTAAGGCCGGTTGTTATAATAGTCAATTTAATACAATCTATTTTTCAATTTGACTTTGATAATTTCAGTTGATGATTTTTTTTAAATACATACATAATTAATTATATTTTTTAATAAATCAATCTGAAAACAGGTAACCTGGATATTTATCATATGGGTTTTTTTTTAATTTTTAATATCACCATAAAAAAATTGGAAAACGAAAATAAAAAATTGCAATAACTGAATTTAATTTATAAAAGGTTGAATTTGAAGTTAAAAAGGTTGAATTTAATTTGTATGAAGTTGAATTTGGAGCGTAAAAGCCTTAAAAATCATATTACGTGAATTGTGTAATTGGAATTAAAAAAAGTAGAAACTTTAACGCACGGTTAAAATCGAAACCCATCTTCAAATTCGATGATGGACATATCATGATAGATCCATTGATCCGGTTGCATATCAGCCGTAACTAAAAAGTTATTAGAAATAACGATTCAATCAGATCACAAGAACTGTGAGATGGAAAAAAATTGCGTAAAAAAAATCATTATCTTTTCACAACAACGCATTTACAATCTTAATACTTTATCGAAAATGGCTTGTAATTATTTCTATGTACGAATCAATAATTGAAGTCACTGATTTCTAATTTTCCAATATCAAATCTCATTATGTTTTTGTATAGGAGCGGTCTCGTTTTTTTCACTCTTAACATTTCATTCGTGAACTCGTTAAGTCTGTAGATCGTACAATGTCAAATTGTCTGTTACAAAATCGACAATTTTCATTAACGAAATGCGCGCAAATGTTGCGAAAAATTTCACGTGGGAATAATTAAAAATTTCTTCATTCGCATAAGAAATACATAGAAACTCTTTTTATAAATACCTAGAATTCAAATTTTTAAGTTCAATTTCTATAAAACCGTTTCATTTTGTTACATTTAATAATAGTTTTTTCAAAAATGTTTAATTAAATTCGCAACTATTGACAATCTTGTTGAAAAACATAGATCGCTTATTACAGATATTTTTTGATTTGTAATTTTTTTTATCACCCCAATTCAAATGAATTTTTGATCTTGCCTTTAATGTGATGACATCGAAAGTTTAAATCTATTCATATCATCAAAAGAGCTTATTAAACTCAAAAATATGCGCGAAGTCTATTTAACTATTAATTTATTTGATTTAACTATTTTTGTTATATTTGAAATCTTCATTCTTTGTTTTTTTTATGCTCCTTTCAAATTATTCATCAAAACTAGTTTTTAATCCCCTTTCAAAAACATACAAACGGACTTTTACTTCAACAAAACAATAAATTTTAAATTTCAAATTTTAATATTAATTCAATCAAACCATCACCACTCTAAAAACTATTTTACCATCACATTTCCCATACACAAAAAGACTATCCTCATCCACACATAATTACCCACCACCACTACCATTAATATAACCGTTTAAAATAGTCAAACGCACGATACGATCCCTAACAGATAACAAGTGCCGATTGTCCGTTCGGTCCATACAAATCACATCTGCTTTAAATTGCTCGGATCCCGATCCCGATCCAGATCTGATCCTCCTTCCCGACGACGATGCCATCGGCTGGATTGCTATCGGACCCATAAACGAGACGTGGACCCATGAATTATTCAACCGGAGGGTTGGCTGTTTGATCTAATTTCTCGCAAAACTATTGCGCCCTTATATGGATAATCAGTGTCGATGTTCTTGCGGACAATGGATGAGGAATGTCAGACCCGTTCGGTGATGTAAAAGCATGGTGTTTTTAGTTGTGGGACGTTTTTATGTTTTCACGTGGGTTATTTTGAATTTGAGAATGTTTTTTGTGGGTTCGGTGTTGTTTTTAGGGATCGGCTGTTGCGGAAAATGTATACGTTGTTTGTGCGCGATGTTGGGAATCGATTGTAAAAGTATGGAAGCGGTGTAACGATTAAAACATTGATTCTAAATCTACTTGTTTGGTCATAACACGTTGTAGTATATCTTTTGTATCATTTACATTTCCTTGCACAATAATAATAGACTATGATCGAACTAGCGATAAGTTAAACGAGATCCACCATTAGAATAACGAAAATTCTAGATTCTATATTTTTATTATATTAAACTACACATGATTATTCTCGATATTCATTGTTTTGGTCCGTATTCACTCGCGGTCAGTATTTAAACATTAATACTGGCCGTTTATACTAAACGGTCATATTTATACTAGGAAGTCAGTATAAATATATCATCAATATTTTTGATAGAAAAAACAAGTAACTACTTTTTGTATTATCAGGAGTTTGTATGATATTTTGTTGAAACACGTTTTATTGAGACTTTGCTAAATGTTTAACAGGCATGTCGCTCAATTTTGCAAATGTATACGTTCACTAATTAATATTATATAGTGTGGTCCAAAGCCTAAAATAAGTTTCATTTATTTGTATATAATATATCTAATCCTTAAATTGGAACCCAAAAAACTTATCAGAAAAAACTATCAAAAATACATGATTAGTTATTAAAGAAATAATGAAGTAAAGGGAAACTAGAGTTTTTTGATATTTCTTATTTAAATAAGAAACAAAACAAAACAAAACAAAATTCAAATATTTTTCAAAACATCTCTGTTTAAAGCCCTTTCGATTGATGTATCAAACATGCGGATATCTAACCATTTCTCAAAACTAGAGTACAAAAACGAAATCGCAGGATGAAATTTTACCTAAATAATAAGCTGACCACCTAATAAAATAATACTGATCCAAAAAATATTTACATACTGTCCAAAAATTTTGTTCTCGTCTCTTTCAAATCAGAATACTTTTAAAAAAACATCAATCGTCACATCGATAAAAAAGCATTCGCAGAAACAGATTAAAATTTTCTCAACACCAACATTTTACAACATGCACATTTCAAGCTACAAAAAACCTATTAACAACACAAAACTGAACGTTCAGAACACACCATCACCAATGGTGTAGTGGAGCAGGAGCGCCGCTTCACCACTTTATTTCGAGGTGGAGCGAGATGGAAATAAAAATTTCAAATTTTTAAAAAATGTTCGGAATTTAGCATTAGACCTCAAAGCTTCAAAATCAAGTATTTCAAAACATCTGGATATAATAGAGAAGGTAAAAAAATGGACAAATGGGTACCACACGAATTGTCCGAGCAGAGATCGGAGTGGTCAAGTGTGGAGCACATGCCCTTGTTCATTCCTTAAGTTCAAATTTGACACTTATTTTCACAAATGATTCAGAAATTGGAGCAAAAATATCGTGTATTTAGGAACGATAGCCGAAATTTCGAACTTGAAAATTGTCAACATTGTCAAAATTGTTCATTAGTTTTTTGGTGCAGTTTAGTAGAACATGTGATCTGTTGCACTTTTTTTTTTCTTTTATCTTACTTAGAGATATATAGCGCTCTACTACTTTTTTTTAGTGCTCCACCACTTTTTTTTAGCACTACACCACTGACCATCACCTAGACAGACCTGAAGAGAGCGCACTTGTGAAATAAGGAGTCAGATCCCTCCTCAGCGATAAGACGGCGAGGAGAAACAAGCTACCGGAGACGATTCCATCTGAATAATTCTATGGCTTCCAACTGTTATCGGTCCGCCATTGTGATTGGACTCGCTTACATTTCATTATTCGACGAGCCAACAACATAAACAGTTCTACAATGTTATAGGGGAACATCTCGGAGGTGATCCGAGTCGTTAAATCGTTGGCCTTTCTTTCTCTTGTGTAGGTGTTTCATTAGATTTCTCACATTTTCGTGTGTAAATTATAAAATGGATATAGTGATGTGTCAACATACGATATTCAAGATAATTTTGACACTCGGATTGTTGTCTGGCTAGCTATTCTTTTCTCACGCGACGCACTGTACAAATATTTGTTTGCTATGCGGATGAATATATTTTTGAGCAAATATCGATTCTCGTGGACGGAGTTTATTCGTTTTTTAATTTTCTTTTTAATATTGTGAAGTTTGGTCTCTGAGATCGATTGTGATGGTGTTTTGTGGCAGATAGTTTGACGTATGAAGATTATCAAATTGATTCTTCAATTTTTGGTTTAAAAATTAAAAGTTTTTCTCATAAATTAATGGAGTTAAATAAAATATATATTATATGTTATTCAATGTTTGTTTTTCCGCGAAAAACGAACGATTTTTATGAAATTTAAACAATATTTGACAACCGTAATAATTTTTTCCCCGATTTTCATCTTTTAGAACAGTCATCAGCAACCTATGACTCGCGGGTCACCGATTGATCTATTTGAAACTTTTAAGTGACCCATTGGATTAATTATTGTTGATTAATAATTTTTTTTTCAATAAAATTTATAAAAGTATTTACAAAAAACAGTCTGAAAATATACCTACTAACCCAAAACTTTTTTATAAGAGTCACATTTTGGTTGCCTCTTATCCACATTTGAAAAAGGTTGCTGATGCCCGTTCTAGAATGAACTTTTTTATGATTTACAAAACCGAACCTTGTGTTTGTGGTTCACAACCTCCTTTTTAACCACATTGTGATACTTTTGTATCAGCAATAAAAGTCTTCCCCTATTTTTCATAGGTACCTATATCATAAGACACGTCAACTTTCATGTTTTTTGATAGATTACGATAGACTTTAATTTTTTTAATGACACCAATAAAGGAGAACATCACACCAAAAGGTGATGTTAAATTTCATAAAAACACAAGAATTTTTACGTTTTTCATGGAAAACCCAATTTCACATACGTTGCAACAATAAGAAAATTATTTTATATTATTTTTTTTACAGAAAAGATGACTCGCAATATAGACGGTAAAAATTTATTTTTAAATAAAAAGTTATTCTAAAAATATTTTTAAACCTTTCTATTCGAAATATTCTACTTTCACAAAAATCGAACAACCGACTATATTATCATATGCAACTAATCGCAAAAAAATCAATACACGCCGAACAAAAACCGAAAATCAATATTTAACAAAAAATCTATAAAATAATAACCGATATGATTTCAAACAATATTTAATCGAAAAAAAATACTTTCGTCATAACACAAAATCACATGGCTTTCCGAACGCACTCCGTCAACAACATTAACGGCGCTCTTCCGCCGTTAATGACATCTCCAAACACATCGCGCACACACACATACACACTAACGAATTCGTACATCCAACAATACACCCGGCAACATCGGAGCTTTCAAATTTACAAATCTCGCGATCGCATCGGCCAATAAGTCAACGACTGCGTGCAACTTTATCGGACGACATCTCGCGGCGAGTGCAAATTCGACGGCGAAGGCTGTGTCCAGTGGCGTAGCTACCTAGCAGCAAGGGGGTGAAAAGCATCCGGACCCATGCTGTGAAAGGGCCCAAATTTTCACACTCGATTTGAAAAATCAATTATTATGCATCTAAAAATATCGAGTGTTGAAATAGAGCAGAAAAAATATTTGCCTGCGGCGCCTTCTTTGTTTAATTTTACAATATTGATATAATTGATAGTTTTATGGTAATATAGTTTGATTGATTAGTAATAAAGCATTTGAATAAAATTTTCGTCTGCGGCGCCATTTTTGTCATACTTCTACAATCCATTGTTGTAGAAATATTGATAAATTAACCAAAGGAAAAAAGTCCTGTTAGTAGAAATTAAGTAAATGATACAGTTTGATTGAGTAAAACATTTGGAAAAAATTTTTTACCTGCGGCACCTTTTTGACTTGTTTTATATGATTCTAGGACATTTAACTCCCAGACGGGTACCTCAGGTCTTGATGTTCAAAATTAAAATCATTATTACTTGCCTATTTAAAAAAAAACTTTGATAATAATTTGGTTTGGGGGTAAATGCAAAAATTGAGCACTCCGGCACTACTTTTTTAGCACTATATCACTGATTTTCAGTAAATGATTAAAAACTACAGAAGAAACGCTATCGGACAGTCAAAACTGAATAATTTTACATTGTTAGCAATTGAGCATAAACAAGCAGCAAAATTGATGTTATAAATTTAATTGATGATTTTGCGAATGCGAAGGCAAAAAAGAAAAAAAAAATTAAAATTAGTGAGCTTATTTTTTAAATATTTTATTATTTACTTTATTATATGATAATTTAATATATCAATTGGAATGTATACATAAAATTATTTAATTTCATATTAAAAAAAATATATCAAGGAGCCCTTATGAAATTCTTGCATCTTGGCCCAAAATTTCGAGCTACGCCACTGGCTGTGTCGCGGATCTTCCGCAAAAGGTGAGCGCGTCTATTGTCGACTGTCTCGGATAACAAATGTCGCCATTGGACACCTTAATTATTCTAGTTTGTCTCGTTTAATGGCGGCCACACAGCGCCTCAGATCATGACCGACAGGACAGAGGGCCAATCAACACTTCCATGAATGGCGGTCATCACGCTCGGTGTCGGATTTGTCCCTTTTACGTGATTATATTTAATTGTTTGGGGTGTGTTTTTGTATAAATGAGATGAATTATGATTGAATGTATTATACTTTGTTTTTACCCTCAGTCACTTGGGTGTCGTTTTTTGACGCCGTTACTCTAGTATCTACTAGATACAAGTGCATATACAATAGTTTCATTGATAAATTAACAAATATATAATATTGTTAAATAATTTCATGAAATGAGATATGAATTTATGGATTTATTTCTAAAAATAAGCATTGAAAAAGTTTCAGATGCTATTATTCTTTTATCAATTTCCAAAAAAATATTGGTGTTCATCTTCGTAATTGCTTAGGTTGAAAATACGTGTTAACAAAATCGGTTACAAAATAAAAACGAATACACTAGGGATGTCATTACCGGTGAATGACCCAAATAACAGTTCGGTAATTTACCGGAAAATATATTTTTTTATTTCGAATATTTTTTTTTTCAGAAAAATAGGATTTTATGAATACGTTCTTTTAAATTTTATTGTTTTTCCGGTTTTTATTTAAAATTTGATTAACCGATAATTTGTTAAAAAATTATTGAATTTTTGATAAATGATGTTTTCGATAAATCTGAAATCTGTACACAAAGATTTTTTACAAATTAAATTACGGAGATTAATTTAATAGAAAATTTAAAAAAAAAATTCAAATACCCAATTATAATACATAGATAAAAACTCTTTTCCGATTTTAGTTTGAACAGATTTTCATATTACTGCGAATTTCACAAATATCATTCAAAACTAGTAAAAATTGTTGTATTGAATCATTGATCATTAAAAAAAAATTGTGTTGAAAGAGATATTTCTAGTTTTTTGCTTTTTCACCGACTAGAATAACGAAGGGTTAAACGTGCATTATTACCACGGAATAAACTAGCTAAAATGTATATATTTATCGAAAATCTTCTGGAATTCCGTAACAGTATAATATAATGAGACACTTCGCCAGCTAAGCCACCGAGCCCATCAAAATAACTTTGACCCTCGAGCTTCGAAAAGGCATCAAAGTTCGCATGGCGCTCGAGAAAGCTCGCTTGTGGGTGGCGAGCTCATTACCGAAGTAAACTCCTTTTATTTTTCAGAATCGTCTTCTTCGCCGACACAAAAACAATATGACTATTGATTTCGTAAACCAATGACGAAGCAAACACTTCGAATCGCGATTCAAAATCCGAAACAACGCACAGTGGTATCGCCGGATGAAGGTCAGAGGATGTAAGAAGAAAAGGTATTGTTTACGCTCCGAAGCACCTGGGGACAATATAGTCTTGTATTTATGGCCATCGGTGACCCTAGAGAGCTCGTGATGATTCCGAGTTGACCTCAACCGGGTGAGGGCAAGCGACCGCGCCCTTTCGCAACTAGTGTCACAGAGAATCTCAAATGTTTCCATTGAATCAACAAGGAATATATTTCATTATATACAGATACTAGCGGTAGTATCCGGCGTTACTCGGGACTCAGCGTTTTAAATTAAATTATTTTTTATAAGGTCCCGTTTTGAGGTTCGGGAAATATGATCACCCTATTTTAATGATGCTAAAAACCTTTTCCACAAAAATATACGTATATAAGCCAATTTTCATGGCGATGGGTCGAACCGTAATGGAGTAATACGGCAACAAACATACAAACATCCATTTTTATATATATATAGATTTCTCGACTTATGACGGTTCGTACTTATGGCCGAAAAAATTATTATTATTATTATTTTTAACTCAAAATCCGTGATATTGGTCGTGTTCCGTGATAGTATACTAAATAAGCTGGCATAGAGTGGGATGCATGTAACAGGCGGAATGGTGGGCTTCCCCTTCGAATACTATACTAAATATTGAGAAAATCTTCATGATTTTTTATAAATTTCTTTTTGAGATATATGATACATACGTGTTCTTACTTAATGAAAAATATTTTTTTTAATTTATTTTTTATATTGTTATATATTTTTGTAGAGCTTTCTGTTTTAATTCCTGGGCCCTAGGTATTCTGCGAAATTTTGAAGATATTATTGGAAGGCCCGGAAGAAAAAAGGTTGCAGTTGTTGACTTAAAGAAAAAAGACATAGATTACTTTTTCTTTAAAATTATATTACAGAGTTTTCTAAATATAAATATGTAAGCATTTGTAAAATTTTCCAAATATCACCAATTTTAGAACAAAAAAGACACTGTTCCTAGTTGGGAATCACAGCAGGATATGGGTCAATGAAAATTTTAATATAAATAGAATTGATTGATTTTTTTGTATGCATTGATTGACGACCGAGGTTCAGGAACGTACCTCTGTCTCAACAAAGCTAAAGCTACCTATATAAAATTTAAGATAATATTATCGAATCAATCTCATTTTTTTGCTTATACAAATTCTTTATATTCGAAGTCTCACATTCTTCATTCGGAATAATATAGATTTTGTAAATTATGCGATTTGGCATACACTGTACGAACTCGGCATACAGATAAAATATGAACCCAGAGACGAGTGACAACTTCGTGCCAACACATGCGGAATTTGAACTGGCGACCTCGCGATGCAAAAGCTCACAATTCATTCAACCATAAAGCCATATGCAACAACATACTCTCGTATAAGCAGACTAATTAATTACGACCGAATTGAACCACCGCTGAAACTTCAAACGGCCATGCGTAACGATTTTTTATCTGGACAACATATTTTGAATAATAATCAACCGTGACCGAAAAGCCGCGCTTTTCCCAAATTAATCAAGTTTTGAATAATATCCGATATATACCTGATATATACCTGAGTTTCTTTTTACACGAGGAACATGTTCCAGAAACTACCTTGTAAAAAAATATAATATAAAAATATAGATCATACCATTGTGGCATAAATATATTATATAATATAATACATTTTTTATATGGTGTTCACCATGTAAGTGAAAACACATTGTAAAAATATAATCGGTTCTTTTTCTCTGATTCGTGTTTTTTCAGAACCGTGTAAAAGGGGTTTGAGTTGTATGTACTTATAAAGTATTTAAGTGGTACTGGAAAATCTACCAGCTACCGAATTTCTTGTTCGATTCGTCGAAACCTCGCATCCTAGCAATAAATCGTCATTATTAGGTCGTTCGAGAATCATCGGAGAAGGCTTTTCGGTATCGGCTCGATTTTATATATAATAATAAATTACCAGCCCACTTCATTGTCGGCCATTTGTCCCTCTCGGCGAGGGCCCATGTACGAATTTATCTCAGGCTGGAATTCGTCCAGGAATCGAAATTCCGAAGATTTCTTCAAAAAATCGACATGGTTGCTCTCGATAGTACGAAATCCGTGTCCTTTCGTATAAAAAATACTAAGTATTGTATCGAATTTCGTTAGTTATCCGACGAGACTTCGACGGCGTTCCCCGCCGTATAAAACCTATAATAACGTCGTGTAATATAAAAAGAGTCGGCAATTAGTCCCGAAGTGGACTGAGGCGGTTCGAAAAGAAAACGTCCACTTTATCAAATTTATACGAGGCGACTATAAGAGAGATTCAATTAAATCGACGCGCAATAATCGCGTATGTAAATTTGATTAGGGCATAAATTTTGTGGTAAAAATGTACGGCTTTGTCGGCTCGTGCCTTTATATTTTTTCCAAATTAAAAGGTTTTCAATTAATACTGTAAATGCGTTCGAAATAGTGAATTTTTCGTTTGGAACATGGTAACATGCGATACTGTTTTGATTTGTGTTCGAAAGCCGATGTAGATTGAGTTTGATTGATTGATCGTCAAGTGTTTAAAAACAAATGTAAAACATCGAGTGGACAGGTTTTTTAGCTATCATATTGTCGAATAACTTTTGTATCTATTTGTAACGAATTGATATTTTATATGTGCCAAACAAAAAAATATAACACAAACTTGTTGTTTTGTAATAGGAACACAATAGTTTTGTTAGATTATATTACTCTGATGTAAAACCTTAATTGTATCATTTTGATTAAATTGGCGTGGAAAACATCGATGGTAAATCAAGATAATAAAGTAAAAAGAGAGTAATTGTCCACGGGTCGAAAATAAAATTAAACGGCACGATCATGTTAAGCACGCTATAAAAATAACTTCATTTGGTGCTTTTTTCAACACAAAGAAAAGTCGACAAACCGTGACCGAATCGGTAATTCATAGTTTGTCCTCGGACATTTCGTGTGTCCATCGAATAATTTCGTCGTCTAACTTAAATTTTTTTGAAGACCATTTTTCCATTTATTAATTAAATTTTACTACACTATTACGCTTCGAATTTTTTTTGCGCTACGTTTGCGAAATAGCTTCGTCCATAGACGAAGCAAAAAATCTTGTTTTCTTTATAAAATTTAAAATCTGGTGGCGTATAGGTCCCATCTAGTATGGATACATTATAGGTACATCATTAATGTCTTCAGTCAAATATGACACAGTTGACGTGCCTCACAACAATTACGATGAATCTTTTAATAACAACAACAATAATAATAATATTCAAAGTTTATTTATATAAATATATAATAAATAAAAACATACCACCATGGCATGACAGGTATCCCTAAATCGTCAAGATGGTTAAATAAATACAGAAAAATAAAAAAATATATATTTTTTTTAGTATATCGTAAGACACGTCAACTTTTTACAGAGCTTTCTCTCAATAAAATATCCCGATCTATATAAAATTTAAAAAAATATACACGTATATATGTTATATGTGAACGTACCTAACGGAGTTCCCCAAATGAAACATCGACCATTTTCGAGTGTATCCAAAAATTTCACGGCAATCATCCAATCCAAAAAAGTCCACCCGGCAAATACATCTCACGTCTTCGATGCCAAAGACTCCCCTCAGCGATAACATCAATAAAACTACCTTTCGAAGCCTTCCGCGTCGAATTTCCAAAAAATAACCAAATTCGACACATCCATCGCGTCGACAAACCAATATTTACAATACGCGCGATACCATCTCGCAGATCCGTACAAAAATTCGGCGAAACCGAGTCAATAATGATCGGCTTCGCCATTAAAAAATACACCCCGCGGACGAAAACGAATAAACTTTCGCATTTTAATGGCCGGTATTAAGAGCGTTTATTCAATAGCCTCGGAATGTGCAATTTTCCAATTCCGAGTAATGTATTATGAGGCTGGGAACGGACCGAGGGTGGTATTTTCCCGTTGGATACGGGTGAAAGTTATACGGTCGTCTGACTACATAGTTGTCATTAATGAAATTGCTTGGTTTTTCGTTTAATGGAGGTAGTTACGTTGATCGATGCTATTTTGATTGCGTGCGATCAAAACTGGAAGCGAAAAGTTGCGATTTAAATATTGGGTCGTTGAAAATCGATTTTCGACTGTTGAAAACCAATTGCTGAGTTATAATATTTGGATTTTTTAACATTTTATTCGTGTTTAATATATAATACTTTACGCTACGTTTGTGTAATCGTATTTTCTATAGTAAAAAAATCGCAAAATATCTTGAAAATTATCCTTACTAGTTGGCATTCTGTCCCCCTTTTTTAGTTTATTAAGAAAAATAATGTTTGACGTTATCTGTCAAATATAACAGTTGACGTGTCTTACGATATATCTATGAAAGAACTTACATTGCTAACACCAGAATTATGAAGGATGTTGGACACAAACTCAATGTTCGCCTTTGTAAATCATAAAAGAGCTCATTTTAGAAGATATGAATTAGTGATTTGACTGTTAAAAATATTATTTTTATTAATGTCAAAATATTGTTCAAATTCCATTAAAAAAGAATCAAGATTTTTTTGCATTTTTCATTAAAAGTGCGATTAAACAAACATGTATGATATTCATTAGAAAACTATGTAATATAAATAAAAAACGTAAAAATTTCAATGAAACAAAAATGTTTTTCTCAACATAATGTACTTATAATATACTCGAAGTAATGGTATTTTTTTTTAAATAAAAAGATTTTTCAAAGATTCTATAATTCATTCCGAAATGTCGTCGTAGCAATAGAAAAATAAAATAAAAAATAAATAAATGCATTCAAGCACATTCTCACGAAGCAGGCGGTAAAAACTCACATAAAGAGCGATCTGTAAACTGAAACCGAGCTTTATCTACCGATCGAAATATGTGTCTTATATTTCAAACCAGGGCTTTCATTTTCAAGTCAGAGAAGCAATAGAAAAATCGCATTTGTATTCAAATTTTAATTAGACATCAATGCATTAAAAATTTCTTAAGAAAATCCACGAAACCCTAAATCAAGTTCGACATTTGTACAAAAACTCGAGATTTTTCAAATCCCTTGAATTTTAAGTGTTATAAACTTTCACTTTCAAGTCTTGATATTCATTTGCGAAAAAAAAAATAAAAAAAAAGATCTATTCCAAAACCCTGTTTTGAACGGAACTAGCTATAGCACTGTAATAACACCGACTTGGTCCGATACGGGCTCGTGTAACTCAAGATGAAAAAAAGGAACGGAAAAATAAACAAATAGAAAAGGCCTTTGGCACAAGCCACGAAACCGATTGACTATCTGATAGATCTGTAGACCACATTTGAATATACTGCATCATAATCGATCCGAAGATAATCTCAATTATGACACGTCGGTTTATATAGATTAGATTAGCGCCGAAACGATACATTATATGCTCGTTCGTGACTTGAGGGTTCCTTGTGAAGTACAAACGAAATACGATGCAGTACAACTTTCGACTTAAATCATGGTTATATAAGAACTTTTCAAAACAAGTAAACCGTTTCAGAAATTTTAAATATTGAAAAATATTTTTTGCGATATAAAATTGATTGAATTTTGCGCATGAAAAAAGTTTAACCGGCAAATTCGGAGAGTTCAAATCATATCCCACATTCGTGATCATACTAAATCTGTTTTTGTCTGTGGGAAATCAGAAATCTTCGATCGGTCACGGCTAGAACGAATCGATCTGCAAACATGTCTAGATACGCTTATCAATCGGCAATTAATGTAGCGTTAGATCACATTATAATAATATTTAGTAGATACGATTTCGATGGATCGATATAAACGTTTGATGTTTGACGCGGATCAAACGTGACCGTCACGTCCCTTATTCAGAGATTCGGTCCGATTGAACACTGTTTAGATTTCGCTATTAAAATTAGATCAAATGGCGCTCTCGATAACATATGATCGAAGATTTCCAATAAATATATTAAAAAATCGCATATTTATATAAAGTGTCATGCCCAAACGAAACGAAAAAAACGTAATTAGTAAAGACGTTGCTATTCACTGAACTATGGAAAAAAAAATTCCCAAAATGGCAACGATTTGGAAAAAAAAAATTTTTTCAGCCTCTTTAAAATTTTAACGAGTTAATTGTTTTTTTCAAATATTAATTATTTTTTGAATATTAAAATTTAAAATTAAAAATCCGAAACTTTTATATTGGTTACGGATACAGATATTTTTTTATTTCGGATACGGATACGGAGCTCCATAACATCCCTAGTCTGAAGCCTGACGACGTGGTAGACTCTGACGAATCGTGGTGATAATTCCTCACGACTCTGAAACAATCGGTTGTCTTCGGTGTAGTATAGTCGCTCGATCTGACGACAGATAACGATGCACTCTTCAGATTTATCGGCCGTTGAAATCCGATTGTCCTCGGGGTCATATCGATGTAACTTGTTGCTAAAGTCCGATAGTATTTTGTCTGAAACTCACAGTTGAGTTTTAAATGGGGGTTCGATTTAACTAAAATATAGATTGTGCCTTAAAACGAATTACTTGTGGAATAGAATAATACGCAATGTATATTATTTCTGTAAAAAATCTCATCATTTCATTTGCAGTGTGCAATGAAAAAAAATTGTTCATTTAGAGTGTGCATTAAAAAATATGAAACGAGCAATAGAAAAAATAGACTGTGCATTGGAATGATCGAGAAGTGGTAACGTTTCTAGAGTAATTTCTTCTTTCTTCACAGACAATAGAATACAATTGACATCTGTCAACATTTCCTTTTGTTGAAATTTTAATTTCATGTAATTTTAATAATTTGGTCCAATTTGATTCTATTATGAAATTTGTGAATAATGGCCGCGCAGTTGATATTTTACCATGTTTACATTTATGGCGTTTCCGATCCTTTTTCTATTCATTCTAATGCACGCTTTATTCAGTTTAAATACATATACGTTTTTCAATGTTCGAAATATCTTTTCAAATGCACATATTTTAATGCTCGTGTAAAATGCACAAATTATTTTTACAATTTTATTAAATTTTTAGGTTAAATGCATATTTATTTTATATAACGCTCATTTAAATTGTCTCCTTTTAAATAATGTAAACTCTTTCATAAAAGAGAGGTTGAGTAATGTCGAATATTCCTATTGAATATTATCAAAGATGCACCGATATTGTTGAATTGATTAATTACAAATCTTTTGATGAATACGAAGCGAGTGACTTGATTGATATCGAATAAATTTATCCAATTTCTAACAATATTTCGAAAAATGCGCTGGAAGCGTGATGACGAAGACACGACACCGTCAAAAGTCCTACTGCTGTTGCACATTAAACTTCTGTCGTGGGGTCCTACGCGATATGCATCTGGGTTAAAACAGGCTGACCCAGCACGCCTGACCTTCTATTCTTCGGAGCTAACAGGACCCGAGAGCCTCTCCGAGGGCCGCAAATTCAAAAAAAGCCAGCTTTTATTACCATTTTTCACCGACGGCGAGAATCAATTTGCGCTCCCGACAATTTGGCGCGATACTGCGAAAGGATGGAAAACGTTAAAACGACAGCCATGGGTTAAACGAGATCGCCGCGATAAACCCGTGGAAACATCTTCATAATTATAGGCCATGGTGTCTTTCATATCGGTGCTTCTTGACCCCTCGTCGTCAACGCCAGGCTGGCCTTTTTATTTGCCTGGCTGTGTTGCGCCGTTACATTGTAAAATTGGTGTGGTTCGAGTTTAAGTCGGTTATGATGATCAGTTGTGTTTGATGTTTTGAAAATATCAAATGTTCGTTTATGAATTAGGTCCGTGTTGAATCGAGTTGTGTATGAGACTTTCATCTTTCACACGTTTGAATGTGTTAAGTATAAACTGTGCAGGAAACAAGATAGAATTATTAGCATGCTTTTCTCTTTAGTATTTACGTAGTTTTCATAAGCCAGGAATATGACGTGAGTTAAACAATTATATTCGTCATTCGTTATCGTTATATTTGCATTCAATTTTATATTATGGTTGTATGTAGAATTATGAAATTTAATTAGCTGAAGTTTTCCTTAAAAAATCTCATCAAAATATTATAACTGAGTCACTCTATACATTTAAGTCATATATTAAGCTTACTTTCAAAAGTAAAAGGCATAAAAAAATTAACATACCATTAAACAAGTCAAACACACCATTTGAGTCACACCATCTTTTAAACACTAACATCCTCCTAATAATATTATATATATTATATTATACACGTATGTACGTTATGAACAACTCAAAAATTTCACTCTGATCTTTATGAATCACTCTTTATAATTGCAACGATTTATCTTCATTGATTTACATTGAAAGCCAAAGTTAAGCGACAATTAACATAATCGATAAATTTCTGCTATTTTATATTTTCCACTTATGATACGATATGATACGAAATCTTTGAACTTCCAATAATGTTATACATATATCAAAAAATTTATGTCATGGAATAGAAATTGTATAATATGTTATGCAACCTTTGTGTAATTACATGTTTTACGGTTTTCTATTATAGAATGAGCTCTTTTATGATTTGCAAAGTCGAGTCTTGCCTTTGTGGTCCTTAACGTCCCTTTTAATCACATCGCAACTAGGGATCCCAAATATTCGTAAAATCAATTATTTGGATATCGAATATGAAATGGGAAAAATATTCGGATAATCGAATATCCGAATATATAATGTATTAGATATCTGTTTAATATTTTCAAAATATAAAAAGGGATATTTTATAAAAAAGGGATAAGATAAAATATTATAATTGTAATTTTTTTCGTCTCGACTTAGGGTCGTTTTTCGATCTCTTCGCTTACATCTCCATTTTTATCTAATTCGTCACGTTTCCTAAATAAAAATACTAAAAAGTTCTGAAAGTCGAGGTATCATCATCATAACTATAAAGACGATTTTATTACCAAGGAAATTTCTAAATTACGTACTTAATAAAAGCACGAATAATATCCGATTAATTTTATAAATATTCGAACATACGAATATTGAAAAAAGAGCGAATACATTCGAATATCAGATAATCGGATATTCGATTGGAAACCCTAATCAAAACCCACTAGCGTCAACAATGTAAGTTTTTCCCTGTCTTCCATAGGCATATCGTAAGACAAGTCAACTGTCATTTTCGACAGATAATATTGAACATTAAATTTCACAAAAAAACCCAATATTTTTCATAAAAACGCTATTACCTTTAAAAATTAAACCACACATGACAATAATAACAGCATCCTCCAAAAGTGTCAACCACCTGAAACCTTCACCAACACTCCCGCAGCAATCCGAAGGCTTTACACCACTCTCAGAACCATCATCGTCGGCAAGAACTGTTGCACGCGACGGTCGGGCCGTCATCAAAGGGCCGGCCGGGTCTCACGGCGCCCTTTATTATTTTATTGCCCCGGCGAAAATAAATAATGTTTCGCGGTGCCGTCAACAGATGTCCGACATCAAAAGATGCGCCTTCAGCGGCCACGTGATCGCCGGCGCTACGTGCCATGGCCGTCAACCGAGTTGATTTAGTGGCTGCGGACCAAATATCGATTCGTCTTTTGCGAATTCGTTTGTATGTTGTTTTTGCGTCCCGAACGAAGGTCGGTTCGACTGTGGTTCGTCGGATGATTGAATCGCTTTCGAAATTAATAATTAGTATGTTGAATGATATTATTTTTTAGATTGATAATATGCAATCGTATTCATCTATTGATTGCATCATATGACGCTTAATCGATGTATTTATCAACGTGGATACGTAGTGACGTTCCGAGACAATGTGCTGCCGTTAGGCAAAGTTCAAAATGTCACCTTCTCTAGAAATATTATTCAAAGTTTTGACAATTTTTTATAATAATTCTAATATTATAAATTGATATTTTAAATTGCAGTTTTATCTAATAAATTTACTCCGAAACACAAATATTCTTGTTCATTTTTTTGTCAATTATGCTTTTATAAAGAAAAATATTTATTACTAAATTTTTTTGCCATCCTTCAGAATCTTCCACCATTATATTTATTATTAGCCTTATTTGCAAATGCTTTTGGGACGTCACTATTGATAAAGTACATATTGTTAATACGAAAATCTCTATATAACAATATAAAAGTTAATTTCCGTTTATTTATCTATCTGTTTGTGGCAACATTCAAACTATGATAACGCTCAATACGTTATTGCTCAGTTGTTCATATTTCAGGCTATTTGATTTAAATCGAATTGCTTTATAATATTTTAAACGAATTTTAAAAATATATCCGTTAATACTTTTAACTGATTACTCGTTAGTATTATATAATAGAAATAAAGAATGTTGATATTGAAAGAATCGAATTTTCCAAGACAAAATTTATAGTATTTTTTTTTTTTGTAATTGTGAACATTCAACTCGTTAAAAGCTCTAAATGATAACTTTTTAAAGCAATCGGACTTTTTAATTAACGCAATTGATTGCAAAATTAATTCACGAACTTCAAGTACTATCGTAAAGTACTTCGCTTTCGTTACATTACGAAAAAGAGAACGCTTTTATCCATCGGAATGCAAACAGTATATATGGCATTAATCGCGAACGGTTTTCAATTACATATTAGACATGTCGATGAATTTCGGAATGATCGAAAGTCGCTCGAACGAAAGCTAATCGACATGTCATGATTGAACTTACATGACATTACCGAGAAATTGAAATAAAAAGACACAACATCGTTATTAGAAGTTAATGAATTGTATTATGTTTACATTTGATGTGTCGCTCGAAAAGACCAACGTCACGATTTTTTCGTTCATTACGCTATACTTTTCACAATGTAAATAATGAACTGAGACCACCGCTATCAATGTATGATTTTGTATGCTTGTATACAATCATTTAGTTTTTTTTAAAGCGAATCGTGTTTGAAGGGTTGTTGTATATAAAATACATTTCAATCAAATTTTTTTCAATCGATTTTTCTAACTGTATATGAATAAAAATCGCGTTTAACTTTATAACAGTTATATATGTACGAAAATTTTTAAAGAAACGTCAGCATAATAAACGGGTCTCGTAACTTTATAATAATAATAATTTTGAGGTCGAAAATTAAGATGTTGTTAGTCAAGAATAATTAAATACCATTTATCACGATTATTTATATAAGCCCGCGGCGGCTACGGTGAATATTAATGACTGTCCTCAAAACATTTTTTGCAACTTTTCTTTGTTGCATTATTTACGTTGACGGAATTGAATGCTTCGCATCTTTCAGAAGAGTGCTTCATTGAAAATGTAAATATGCAGCGCGCATAAATTTTATGAAAAGATTTGTAACAAAATTGCACAAACAGCTTTTTTTTGCGATAGCCCAATTCGGTATTCTTTTTACCGAAACCATAAAGACTGATGTTATTGTCCTTATAATACACGAACGATGCAAACCCCACAATGGTACATAAATTCAGCGATACGAAGGTGTTGAAAATAAAAAACCGAACGCCCACCGAGAATTTTGGAAAACTTTTAAAAGCTTTTCGATCCACAAAACACCGCTATTCATTTACGTGATATTTTCTTATCTAATCAATCTGAAATATTTAATTTATAGAATTTGATGTCAGGACTTATACTTTCTGTAACTCCCCCCCCCCCGTCCAAAAACCCTCACCATGGATATAAAGGACCTAAAAATCTTATAATAATAAAATATTAAATCGACGAACTAATGATTGTACTATGGCGATTTATTTTAATATATGAACCTTGCATCGATTTCTCGTAATTATTATCAATTTTATCGAAATATAAGAAATCAAATACAAGAAATTTCAAAACGGACACAATTCGTACATAACAAAATCAATCACTGGCAGAATAAATTTACATTTTTTTATGATTGTATTGATTGATTTTTTATATTTTTTTTACTATCGATTATTTATTTTTAGATATTTTACAAAATCTGTATTTTGCTGAATTAAATAAATTATTATTGATTTGATTATTTAAATTAAATACTGTCTTTATATTGTAAATACTTATATTATATTTTATATAAAATACCTGTTTTAAATCATGGAGGGATTTTTTCACAGGGGAGTTAATGTCCGGGGGTTAATTTCATGCGGGGGGTTGTATCTGAGGTGGAATGTGTCCATAAGTCAAATGACCTAAAACCATTATATTTAAATCCAAAAAATGCATATTTTAAAGCCGAAACAATCCATTGCATTACGCATCATCAAAATTGCGAACGAGAACTCAACTTTTTCGACAACGCGACTTTCTAGCTTCCACAGTCCGCAGATAAGCCTTATCTGGCGCACGATTTTGATTAATTTTCGACTCAGACCATTTGCATACATCGCCCTGGCGTGTTAATCGTCGATAAGATGAAAGTACCAGAAGTGTGCTGAATTAGCGGGGGACGCTCGTTCCTCTCGTTCATATTTCTTCTTCAGTATTTCTCGCCGGTGTAGCCTGCCAACGAGCTTATCTGCCGACATGGCGTAACGCTTATGTTCAATTTATTATTACAAAACAAAAATATCACGGACAGAGAAAGGGGAAAAGGTGGCTGATGTGTTGGGTGAGAACGAGCGAGATGCGTTGTTTGCTCAGAAGTGCCGCGTGGGACGTCGCAGGCTTTGCAGCTTCGGGGTTTGAATTAAATTAGGTTTTTTTTTTGTAATAATCGTGTGTGTTTAATGGGTTGAAAGTGTTGTGTAGTTTGAGTGTTGATGATTTGTAATTTGGTAGTATTATCATCGTACACGATCATTTTTTTATCCACTGCTTGTTGAAGAGTTCAGTGGAAATCTTTTCGTCTACTTTGTATATGTTATGCTTCTTTTGTGAAATTGTTACTTTTGCCAATAATTGGTAGCGGAATAGTTTTTAGCTTATGTTTTCCTTTTCATTCTCTTCATTTCCATACACCTTCTTATTTATGAACTTGGAAGTGTCAATGGTTTCGTAAGATTTTATTTATTTTTTTATTTTATGCTCTAATTTTTATCCATAAGACTGAAACTTTGTAAATTAGAAAAGAAGTTCAAATTTTAATGAAAGTGTTTAGTTTCGAAAAACATCAACAAACCACCTTCCCACTATATATAGTTCGCATACGATATAAAACTTGTTGTTTTGCAAGCAAATATAGCAATCTCCCAAACGAATCATAACATATATTATACAATGGCATCTATCTATATATATATTTTTTTTAATTTCATCCATACACTTTTGAATCATTCTTTGCTTTCTCATTTCAGTACTTCATTTATCTATCCTTCTTTATTAAGTTTTATCGCATAAACTACACAATCTAATTTTCAAAAGACATCTCTAAAGAACCCAAACGTTTAAACTATCCTGACCATAACTGATTGTGATTTAGTACTAAGTTCAAACGCAAAAATAACATATTGAACCATGTTCGATAAACGAGTGAGTCGGCCGTGCGATACGCATAACTTTCTCACCAATATCGAAATGTGTATCGCAAATTGAAAACAAAGAGGCGTCGAGCTGACGAAGTCGACCCTCGGAGAGGTCATGCCGCAGCTTATTTATCCCCTGATGATGAAGTGGAAAGTCAAAGGAGCCCAGCATGACGTTCTGAACTCCTGACCAGCCCCGAGAGCGTGCACGACCAGATCCCTCACCCAGTTTTACACCGAGCTTCGTATTTTTATTATGGTCTCAAAACGACAGTGGGTGTTATAATAAGTTCGTATAAAAATAAATAACTTGTACCGTACTGTTGGAGAGATAAACGTTTAATATTGGTGTTAATAATCTTTTTTTATATTAATTAACTCGGAAAATATAATTTTTACTCTTCTAATGCAACCTTTATGGCTATAAATTCTACCTTTTAAACTTCAATTTTAACCGTTGGGAAGTATGTATTATATTACAGTTTTCACACTTGAAAACAAACTTTTTAAACTTCGAATTCAATTTTTAAAACGTTGAATTCAATATTTTAAACTTCAAATTCAACCATTGGAAATGATTGAAATTTGATTTATTGATCCAATGGTTGAATTTGATGTTTAAATTGCTTAATTTAAAGTCTAAAAGGTCTAATTTGAAGTTTAAAAGGTTGAATTTGATTTGTAAAACGTTTAATATTGGTGTTAATAATCTTTTTTATATTAATTAACTCAGGGAATATATTTTTTACACTTCGAGTTGAACGTTTGAAACTTCCAAATCCTACTTTTTAAATTTCAATCCTTTGGATTTTAAGTTTGACCATTGGAAAGTATTACCGTATTACGAAATCATTCATCATTGTATTTTCAGTACTTATATTCCTTAAGAATTACCATCGAAATATTAAAAACTGTTTATCCTTCAATGTAAATCATGGATAACTTCAATGAAACACATACATCGAAAAAAGGTTACGCACATCTTTTAATTCGAAAAAAAAAAGCCATTTGACGTTTCGACGAGGCGTAAACAATCCAGCGAACTGACCACGGGCGGATCGATTATTATTCATAAGCCGAAGCGCGGACACTCCTCCTTCATCAGGACACGGCCGAGGATCCGAAGACGTACGATCTGATACATTTTAAATTAAATATGTGTACAATAAAGCACTTTCAACGGTAACCGGCCCGTCGATAACGGCGCGCCAATAAACCCGACCCACCCGGTCTTTTACCGGACTTTAGTGTGTAATGGCGTCACGCTGAAACTTTTTATTTCGACATATACAATATTGTATGATCGTGCAATATCTCAGGGGACCGGCGAGTGTGTGTGTGCGTTATTTAAGGGAGATAAGTGGCGATTTGCATGCGTTTTATTGGCCCCGGTGTACCCGGTGATGTTTCAATCGGTGCGCCCACGCGAGGATTGATTTAGTGGGTTTTCGAATTTTGATTTTGGCGGAAAATGCGTGTGTATTTTGTCGTTTTTTATGTTGCGTTGGATTTGATATGGATGTGTGTTTATTGATGAGTCGTTGTGGTTTGACGGTGATCGCTGTTTTTAAATTGATGCTATGAATATATTAAATTGTTTGTGTTATAAAAACAAGATTAAATAAATATTGTTATCGTTTCGCTTCATTAATATGCGCACGAAGATAAGTTTTACATAAACGTTAATTGAATTAAGGAGATTTGCGTATTCATGTACGTTTTATATGAATCTTCAGTGGCGGATTTACCTATAGACGGAGACTCTCGCATCAGGACCCCGAGCATTTTTGAAAAATAATTTTTGATGAATTATTATAATTTTTCATACTAACTCAATAGACAATATGAAATTTGAATCACTTTCTGAAAAAAAAAGATTGCACAAAGTTTATATTCTAAAATCGCCCATTTGACAGTTTATTTTTAAAAACCGACTATCAATAATAAACAATAAAATTTTCAACTGTGACATAAATTTTTCCATTTTTTTATATTTTATACGTAATGAAGGAGAGCGTGCATGTTTGGAACTCGATCCTGTATATTTATACAAGAATGGGAGCCCCAAAAAATTTTGACGCCTCAAGCCCCTAACAAAGTAAACCCACCACTGTAAATCTTCAATGAATATTCAAACTAGCAACATAAATTTATAATTAACAGTTTTCATACTTTATGAACGATGATACTCATCGACATTTTTCTGATAAAACCAATAATTCAGAACACCACAGCATACCAACATGAAAACTTTCCATCTTTCCCATTTAATTATTTCACCACATATAACATCTCATTTAAAAACCCCCCCAATTATTCTATAACCCCATCACCTCTCGTTCTCAAATTATTTCGAAAAAAATCCCACACTCCCGTACGGTACGCGACGTTAAAACCGAACACAAAGATCGTTATCCAGGGCCGTTATTAATTCGATCGGCCACTTTGTCCAGGGCCGGATCGCGCCCATACTATAATTATGATTCTGCTGCCGGCTCCTTATCTCCGACTTATTGACTCTTGCAGACACGTGATGTTACTTACGGACTCATGTTTGCTTTATCAACGCCCCAAACGCGAACATGCCACTTTGCGTGCTCTACGATCTTTTGAGCCTCTGAGCGAATTTTAAAGTGGTTTTATAGGTCTAGGTGCTTTCGAGAAGCGACCTGATGAATTTTCGACTTTCCATTGTGATCTTAAAAAACGTTCCGAGTCCAATTCTCCGCGTAGTTTCTTGAAAAACTGTCGTCGGGTTCGCAGAAATGCGTCAACTTCGACGCCCACGTCCATCGTACGTCATTCAAATCTAAATTGGATCGTGACCGAGATGGCGGGAAGATAGTTTGTTTATTTATAATTCAATTTCGTCTGATGAAAGCGCCTTCACGTGTCGACTTCTATGCCTTTTTTCTTCCCGCGGAGATGGAACGTGGAGCACGTAAAGCACACGTACGTGATCCGAGAAATGTAATAAAATAAATGAATCGAGAAATTTGCTACTCGTCATCGTAATCGATCGATCAATCGACTAATGGGTCGACGTTTTGACTTTTTTTCATGACGAGAACTGCAACACTGGATGCCTCATAATTGCACTCTAATCGATGACGTATATAATATTGCCGAGTTAAAAGTTACGATCTATGCGAGTTGACTGTGTCTTATCGCATTATACGATAGTTATTCGATATTCGTTTGAAATGTAGTTTTGATTTATTTTATGTTGAGTGCGGTAGCTTATGCTTTATTTTTTCGATCCCGCCATGATACGAATTGCAATCCAATATTGAATACTGGTATAAACTAAATAGTAACTGCTAATGGGTTCGTAGATTTTTATAGAATTAATCTTTTTTTTTTTGCAATTCAATAGTTTTTGCTATAATATTGCTGCATATTTGTTGTGGATTATATTAATCACAATTAAACTCGTTTTCGTTATCAAAATCAATCTCAGATAATTGATAAAAATCGGGGCAATTTAAAAGTGCATTTATTCTGAAAATTCAAAAAAAATAGTGCGCATTAAAAAAAATAATGTGTGCATTTTGTACGAGTATCAAAATGTGTGCATTCGGAAAAATATTTTGATCGTTGAAAAAATGTCTGTACCTTAAAACGAATAAAACATGCATTAGAATGAATATAAATAACGGATTGGCAATGCTACAAATACAAACAGGGTGAAATACTAGTCGTCCGACCATTATTCACAACTTTTGTAATATAATAACATTGGTAAAATTGTTGAAATGTGATTTCAATTAAAATTTTAACAAAAGAAAACGTCAACAGTCGACAGTTGTATTTTATTAACTATGGAAGGAGACTTTACTCTAACGATGCTGCCACTACTCGATCATTTCAATGCTCAAACTATTTTTTTCTATTGTTCATTTCATATTTTTTAATGCTAAAAATTTATTTTCATTGCACACTACAAACAAAATGATGCTCAATACGAGATTCTTTAATGCACCAGGAATAATTCACATCGTATATTATTCTAATGCACAACTAATTTTTTTAATCTATGCTTTTTTAATACACAGTTAAATCGCACCTATAAAAATCTGTGATAGCCGAAATACTAAAAATAAATCGAAATCGCTTTATTTTGTCATTTTAATGTCGCCAAATTTCAGTGTTGTGTTCGTTCATAAATATTTATAAGACGTCATTTTCATAATTGCGGCCAATTTGGCGGCAAATTGGTCGAAATCGATGTTCGGCTTAATCAGACGATCATTATGGAAAAGACCAATTATTTTTCGAGTGGCGTCTCGGAACGAATAGAATAATGTTTTTTTCGGTGTCAATTGTCGTTGATTATGTTGATTTTGCACATTCGCATTGCATTATCGATGCATATTTGCTTTTAAAGTTCAAGTATGGCGTCTCATAAGGATTTTAATGACCGTTCGTGAAAGCATTTCAAATACCGGCCGAGTGTATTGGCAAACTTTTGCAATGCTAATTTTTTTCGAAAAATAATCATCGATCGACTCGTATATATGTACGATCTTAATTATTTTCAAGTTATACGTTTCATTACAACTCATTTAATTATTTAGCTTTCAATTTCGTTTTGATATATCAATTTGAATACAAAAAAAATCTCAAGCAGTATTCTATAACCGTCCAAATTGGAATCAAATTAAATTTCGTTCGATTCAGTCATCAAAGTAAACATGTAT
>JAOXNN020000067.1:450463-482768 GCA_028571205.2 Hydropsyche betteni | reverse complement strand
ATTTGACAGTTGACATTCAAACTAAAATCGATAGTTTGGGTATACCCAAACTAGTATGGGTATAAACAAACAAAAGTGAACACTTGAATTGTGACACACATAAAATCAGTTATCGTTATTCATTAAAGTTTCACATTTTCAATATTGAAATTGACATAGACAAAGTATATAATATAATAGTTTTTCCATAATTTCTAAACGACAATATAACTAGTCAAGACCGTCACGTTTTTCCGTCATATATTATATATATTTTGCATGTTTCAGAGACACTTTGGCCATAAAGACGTGGTCGGTTTCCGAAAATTACACGAATTAAAATGAAATTCGGCCGAGTCATTTGTATGCGCATAGATTTTTGGAATATTACAATTTTACATTCGGCGGCGAAATTTTGCATAACTTGAACACAAAAGTTAAAAACTTCAATTTAACTTTCGGGCCGGCCGCGAAATTGCTAAATATCAAAGCGCCGCCGAAATTAGCATGAAAATAACGAATAGGCAAAAATTATCGTTGCGTAGTTTGAGAATATGCGATTGCACTCGCCCAGTGCAATCAAATCAATGAGGATAATTATCAAAGCGATTCAGTTGCTAATCGTTGCTTTTATCAAGTTATTCTAATACGTTTTGATGTTGTTTATTTCATGTATTCGATATTTGAGCCGTTGTATATGAAAGTGGCGTAAACGTCAATTTACGCTAATTTTAAAAAGACGAGTTAAGCCTAGATTTAAGTTGATATGGATGTCATCTTTGTATTTTTGTAATGAACAAAGTCCAGTTTAATATATTCATGAAAGGAACGAAAATTATTTCGCTGAAAAATATAATATTATTGCATATCTGATGACGGTTATGCCACGGTGATATGTTTGTTATTTATATTAATGTGTATTATTGTAAATAAAAATAAAATAAATTAATTTGATAGTCGCATATTTTTACTTAACTATTTTTTGTTGTAATCTGACCAAAATTTTGAAGTCATAAATTGAATATTTACTTTTATTATTGGTAGTTATAATATAAAAATAAATACTATTTTTGATCATTTAATTATTCGAATTTGTTCAAATTTACATACAAATCATCAAATGCTAGTAAAAATATCACATTTTATAGTGGAATATCTTTCGTTAATTTTATGGGGATATCATAGTAAATTGACTTAATTTATTACGAAAATACAAAAAGGACATCCATATTAACTTCAATCTATGCTTGACTTTTTTTTCAAAATTGGTGTTTACGCGATTTTAACATATTACAGCTCATGACATATTTTAAAGTTTCGCTATAAAAAAAAGTGGGATAAACAATTTTCAGTTCAAAAAATATTATTTCACTTATACTTAATCCAAAAATTTAATCACTACTTTTAAATTTGATATGTCTAAAACCTTGAAAAAAAAAATTCCTTACAGGTAAACAGCGTTTTTAAACATAGACAAATACACAACTTCAAATATTTCGAAACAAAGAATAATTAAAATACGTAATTATAACGACTCATGTATAGAAGAATTAACTTTTCAACACACATATAAAACACGTTCAAATCTTTTTCACAAATTAAATGAAATTCTCTCTCAATTTTACATTTAGACTTCGTTACGAATAATGTACCGAATCCGTCATTCCATCCAAACGGGTAAACCGAAATTAATTTATCAACTCCGAAAATACTCATACAGAAGTAAGGATACGGAAGTGAGATATCCTTTGAGTCGAAATTCACATGAATCAACCAACGTACCGTATTTCGATAAATACGACGAACATTCCAGAACGTTCCACGAAGGATTTGCATCGTCTTGAGCATATGTCTGCGGCATTAATCAAAGCGAAAGACGCTCAGTTTGCAATTCTCGTATTTAACGTATTTATATTATAGAATAAATTGTGTTAGGTTTAATTATAGTTTTTTTAATAAGTGCCATATATTATAGTGTAGTTTTATCGTGCACTCGGGCCTTGTAAAACACGTTTATATTGTTACACAAAAATGTTGTGTAGCACATCCGTGTTATACGACGTTTATATAAAATGAGGGTTTTCATTTCAAAAAAATATAAAAGTTTTTTAATATTATTTGAACGAACAATACACAAAATATACATTTAAGTTTTAGATAAAATGCAATATAAGTGCTTATATTTTTTTTTATGTTTCATGCGCAATTTATGCATTATAAGTCCGGAAATTAGGCTTCTATTTCTATAGGTCTAGTTGGGAGATTATATTTGACAGTTTTTAAAAATCATTTTTCCTTAGATCGTCTAAATTTGCACATGCTAATGATTCGGACGACAAAAAGTGTTACTGGAGAACAAAATAGTTAATTTGTTATTTGTTTGAGACATATATAGGCAAAGTCAGTAGTTAGTAGGTAATAAGCATCATATTATAAACGTTAAGATAAGACGATAAGATTATAGCCGTTATTATAATGACCATAAAGACTAAATTCGGAGCTCGCATTATAGCCGTTCTCGTGTAGCGATTATAGCCGTTATATTTGAACGGCATACAGGCTAAATTGGAACGATAAGTCGAGAGCCTCACAAACAAACACAGACATCTGTCATCGGTGATTATATACATGTATAGGGGATTCAAATATTTTTTCCACAGCGTAATAATCGACGTATTGCATAAGTCAATAGAGACGCTTTCATAAGCATGTTATTATAAACGTTAAGTGTATTCGCATAAAGACCATATACGCATGAAGAATAATTTTATAGACGCAAAAAAATAATCATATCGACGCGTCGTTTTAAAGTCGCGAGCGTCATCGAACGTACAAACGAACAGACAAACAGACGGACAGACGGACACACACACAGAAATCCGTAATTATATATCGGAGATCTGATATTGATGTGAATTTTATTTAAAAATAAATGATTCATTAAAACTTTCATCTATCTAAAAATAATTATCAAATATCAAAAATAAGTAATCTCATCTATCTATTTACCACACAACACATCGATGCATAACAAGGTTAAATCATTAACTATTCAATACACATAACAAAACCAAAACAATCTCAATCAAACACAAACAAAATTCCAATCAACAATCAAACCAGCACCAAACTCGGCCACTAATAACACTAATTAATTAATCATTATTTTGGCAATAAAACAATACGCAAACCCGAAACGATTCAGCGTTTAGCCAAGCCGCCTCGAGCCGTCAATTGACATAATAAAAAGCGAGTTTGATATTGTATTAGGGGCCGCCCACGGGGCTACGCCCCCGCCCTGTGAATTATGTCTAAATAGGGCCCTCGAGCAGGTGGGCGAAACCGGCGGCTTGCGGACCCAACAATACTGATACACTCACGGCTTTTCCAATACCATATTATAACGAGGTACAGTTTGTTATAATTTGAGTTTTTTTTTTTGCGTCAATTGCTGAAGTTAAATTATGATAGTGGGGTTAATAGGTGGATGTAATTATATGGAAGATTATCATTATTTATACGTAACTAACGGTAGTACCCGGCGGTGTTCGGGACTTAAATTTTAAATCAAATTATTTTTTTAATTTAATTTTTGCGGACCGTCCCGTTTTGGTTTCTCAGAAATATGGACACCTTATTTTAATTATACACAACCTTCTCGATAAAAAATATTTGTTTTATATAGGTGGGGGAACATTTTTTTTGTGGACTGTCCCGTTTTGGGTTCCGGAAAATATGGTCACCCTATTTTAATGATTCTAAAAACGTAACGGTCGAACTGTATTGGAGTAATACGGCAACAAACAAACAAACATCCATTTTTATATATAAAGATATAGATATAGGTATAGAATATGAATAGTTCGAAAAAAACATCGGTAATTATTATGATATGATGGTTTTGCAGTTTTTAATCTCAAAATCTAAACTTATATAAATCAAATTCAATATTTTAAACTTTAAATTGAGCCTTTTACAAAACAAAATTTCATTCAAAAAAGCTCATCTTCTTTTTTGAGATTTATGAAATAAAATCTATTCTTCAATTTAAATTTAATAATCTTAGTTTTTACATTTTTTGATAAATTAACAAGAAAACAGTACTTGCACCATGAATGTACTTGTACCTAACGCTTTTTTAATATTTTTCATAAGATCATAAAAAATTGAAAACTTAGGAAAATAAATTTGTAATGATTGTAATCTGATTTGTAAACGGTTTAATTTTCAGTTTATACGGTTGAATTTGAAAAGTAAAAAGTTTACATATCTCATCTTCGCTAGGAAGGCCAGATTCACCGTAATTTTTGTTTGTCGATAATCCGGTAATTTTTTTACTAATTATATCAGTCAATTAAATTATAAATGAAAATTGAGAAAACTGAAAAAAATAACAAAAAGTAAGAAAAAAACATGAAGCCAAATATTCTTTCCATAAAAAAAAACAACAGTAATTTTCAAAAAAAAAACGAACACCTACAAAACCCGATATTTTTTCAAAAATAATATCTAAAAAAACAACATTTTTTATAATATTCCGAACACGAAAAAAATTTTTTTATTCACCGGTAAATTACCAAACCATTATTTGGCCTCCCTAATCTTCATTGTATTTTTCAATCTAAAATAAGATACACTTTTTAATTATACAAAAGCATTACAATAAATTTTCATAATATATATCGGGATTTAAGTGTACCCAATACTTTCGATCCCTACAAGCGACTTACAAACGTATAACACAACAATGTCCGTATCTCTCGTTTTATTGACGATATAGTCTGCAGATAGCACTCTTCGTGCTCGTGTCCCTCAAAGACACAAAATCAAACGATTGTATGTACAACCATATTGTTTTTTGTTTTTATGCTTTCCATTGTCGTAAAGTAAGTCTTTAGCGATAAACCAAAGTGACTCTAACAAGCTTACTTACGAACGGAAAAACTAGACTGATCTTAGAAGCGACTGAAATCAGATATCATCATTTTGTAGCGTGATGTGTATACCGAAAATAATAAATTCGTTCATAAAACTTTTAATTTCGATGAGATTTCCGCTTTATTCAAACACGGACAAGGGACACTTTGTATATTTCCTTTGTATAACGAAGGGAAAGGGCTTTGGAACGTGTGACTGTTTAATTTATCGAATCGACAATAAAATAGATGCATTATCGAGCGGTTTGTCGATATATTGCAATGTGGATAATGACGGGATTGTGTGGGTGGCGCGTGCCGATACTTTTGCATTTCCCATTATAACACGAAAAAATGTTTAAGAAAATTTAATGTTATTGTCGAAAAAAATATCAACGAATCCTTCGGTTGTAAAAGTGCATTAAAGAACCCCGCAAGATTAAATTTTATTCAGAAATAAACATCACACACGTTTATAATAAAAATCGCTTAATTATTTTATGACAAAAAAATGGTGATATAAAAAATGTATTATACGACTCGTTAGTCGTTAAAAACTTTTGAGAAATGTACATTTCTATGCATTAGGTGGGTTTCTGTATAATTAAATTTTTTCAGCTTGAAAATGTCACTTAATTTGAATAGATTTTGTTTGTTATATAATCAAAATTAACACCTACAAACGTTGACCTTCGATTCACTAAAATGCAAATCTTCACAGTGTTTTCAATTGAATCCATAATTTTCTTTAAAAAAAAGGATATTTGTCTCACTAATATGCCAAATTAATAAATTAAATTTTAATTTGTAATCCGATGGAATATCCGCTTCTGATATGTAATAAAATACGTTGTTTAAATAAAAAAAATTATTCATACCCTTACCAAAAAAAATGTTTATCGGATGAAATCTTACGCAATATGGAAATCCGTTTTTGTTCATCTCTAAAATATGGGAAATAGCATAAATAATAGATTTCGTGTAAAAAAGTAATAATTTAATATATCGTAGGCTGGTAATATATTTTGTCGAGATGCTACTGCCTTCCTACGCCGTCACAATAAATGCTAAATATTTAATATCACGTCATCTTACGAATTTCACGAATTTAAACCTGACAGATTTTACTCGGACGTACGTTATTTTTCCGGACATGAAGCTTTTTATATTGATCGTAAAATCAAAGGGCAATTCATACAGAAACATATTTCTACGAATGTATTACATCACTGAGGTACAAAAAAAGTTTATACGAACCGGTGAAATCCGATTAAAATTCTATTAAAAACGTAACGAACCAATTCTTATTAATATGTATGGAATTTTCGTCAGTGTAATTACAGATTTGACTACGTGTAATTGATATATTCAACAGGAGCCGACTTCTAATCATGTCAGCTTATTCGGATGCGAAGCGATTAAAAAAATCATTTATTACGCATGAGATATACATTTTTTTCAAATATGGTGTAAGATAAAAGCTAAAGTAAAAAGCGCCGAAAACAATAATTGATTAACTTTTTTAGTATTATACAAAAAATAAAAGATAGGTTTGCATCTTCACCTTTCGTCGATGTCTATATCGTATTATATTTTAGTTTCTCGGAATAAAATTTAAATTTTAAATTTTACAACAATCATATTTCCAAATAGCAAATAAAATATTTTATTTATCAATATCCTCTTCATATTATTCTAAATTGATACTTATAGATGGTACTAATTCGTAGCATATAACGACTGCATTTTAATTTGAAATAACTTTCCTTTGTTAATTGATAAAAAAATTATCGTAAATTAATACATAAAAATACATTCTCAGCACACCCAGCCACTAATGGACTATATTCAGTCGCACGTGATAATTTCCCAACGCAATTTCGAATTCTCGAGCCATTAGTGCTTAATCTCGCTAAAAAACAAAACTCGAAACCGAACTAAACGAGCGCGCACACACACAAAACGGCATGCGTATGAAGAAAAAAGGCGGGAAAAACACAGAGGAGCATTGTCGGTAGCGGGTCGTTTATCACGCCCGCGGTGCTACCTTTGCCACATAAAGCTGTTAAGCGGCTGTAATTAGCGTCTGAAGAATTCGTGGAGATGGTCACTTCGAAACCGGGTTAAATTCGGATCTCGGGGTTTGATGATGGGGTGTTTGTGCGTTGCGGTTTTATGGGATTTTGCCGCTTGACATAAGGTGAGAATAGACGAATAAAGACGAAAAAATTGTCAAATTGTATTATAACTAAACGAACTATTCGTAAAAGTAACCGTTTTGGAAATAATTTGGTTTTAAGATTTATTACAAACATTATGCAGTATGCTCGGTTTTTACTGTATATGAATTTAAATTTTTTGACACCATTGGAAATATAAGTATTATATTATTATTGTGTTTCCCAAAAAACTAAATAAAACTATTTACAATCATAAGATTTAAGCATTAAGGTTACTTGTCAATTAATTGTATAATACTTACTGTCAAAACAAAGTTATTACTTAGTTATTCATCATCATAAGCAGAAGATGATGAATAACTAAGTATTGACTGTACAATAGTTATGACTATTATATTATTATTTATTATTATTATTACGTAAATTCTAAAAAAATTTTCAACTTTCATTTTTTTCAGAATTCCCAAATCAGTCAGATCTACATTGCAAAAATAATTTATATTTTCATTTATATCAAATTATATCAAAAATACTTTACATTACTTTACATTCTGAAAAGTATTACAAATTTTTATTATATAATATTTCAACCAGCACTTCTTCTCAGATACGTTCCCGAGATCAAACAACCGAAAAATGGACACCCTAACGGCCCAATTACGCGTATTATCACTCGACCAGCCCCCTCAGGCTCCTTCTAAATAAATCGTCGCGTAAACGATGCACTTTTCAGTGGATAAATTTGCATAAAAGCACAACTTTTTTATTCCTTTACCACATTTTTCTGGTAATTGGTGCGGGGGCTTTCAAAGCCGGTAATTAAAACGCGAAACGAGCGTGCTTCGAACCAGTGAACGAGTTTCGCTTGTGAATCCTCGAAATGGGTATATTTCTGTACATCTTATACGGTCGTTAAAACAAGAATGTTAATTCGACAAGGTTTGTACATGTGTTTTTCTTTAAGTTGCATCATGTATTATTGAATCAACAGGAATCGGTGACATCACTGTTTAATCGGCGTAAGTTTCGCTGTTTGCTTTGTATTTGCGGCTATTTTTCTATTGATTCTTTTGATGTTTTGTAGTGTTATTGAACCGTCGATGGATTGTTTTTATGTTTATTTAGTCTTCGGACAATTGAACATCGACGAGAATTTAAACGATTACAGATAACAGTGAATGAGCTATTATATTATATTAATTAATTCTATGGCACAATTCTTAATAAAAACCATTTATTTTATCATTATTGTTATTGATATACTTTAAATTCTAGTTTTGATACAGTTGTTATACTTCGATTGGAAGTTTTACGCTTCAAATCCTTCTACAGTTTTTTTTATTTCGAATTGGACGTTTTAGAGTTGAAATTCAACTATGGGAAAGTATTGATACGACCATTGTCATAGTAATTAATTAAATCAACAAGAATTCAAAGAAGTGAATTTCATTGATTACTATATTTAATAACAATCTTATTAATACTCTCTCATGGCTAAAAGTTTAAAATTTCCAATTTGCAGTGTAAAACCTGTATAGGAAAGTATCATTAAAACTTTTGTCATAGTAATCAATTAAATCAATTGCTACGAATTATTGTTGATTTGTCGAATTTGAAATATAAAACGTCCAACATGAAGTGTAAAAACTGTATAATCAATACATTTAATACATGCACAATTCATTCCATATACATATTAGTTAATTTGTGCCCGCGTTGACGCCTCAAACGAGAAATCGGTAGCGAGAGTTATCTAGTTACAGAAAATTGTATATTACCAGTTTACCTCCCAATTGGTTACCGCCCCCCGACTTATTACCATCTTACCATATTACTATCTAGAACCGTTTAAATCATCGGCGAGAAAACGACCCGCCTTCCCTCCATCGGCAATATCTTCAGATCGCCGATACGCCTTGTCATTTCGTCGAAACTAAACGAACCGACGAAACGAAAATTAAAAACGAAACGATCCACAACTCCTCGGGAGGATCTATGACACTTTAAAAAAAGCCCGATAAATGATGTCGAATCTACGTCGACATTTTGGGTGGTCTCATTAGTCTTGCCGTTGTGAAAATCTTCGTTAAACAAATAAAGGTGTCGTCCGCGGCAATATTTTACGTCCGACGACATTTTCGCTTTCGCGTTTTTGCGAAGTTTTTTTTCCTTGTTAAATCTCGGTTTAATATCAATAAAGTATGCGAAAATAATGACGATTGCGCAACGAAGAAATTGTGCGCGAAAGCGGCGCTTTGACGCCGCAATAAAAAGAATCACTTTGTGCGGCTTAATTAATTAATATCCGACGTGAGTGATTATGTAAATTTTTATTCCTTGTGCCTCAACGGTATGAATGCACAATTTCTACGCCATAAATAAAACTTGTTAAACGTTATGAGAAAATTATGCCAATAAATGATTTGTCCAAAGCAACAAATTTTTTAACGTGAACCTGTTTCGCTTTCGACAACAATACGGAGCCGAACGAACATTTTTATCTTCGCGAGACCGTGTACGTAATATTTAACTGTCCACATAAAAATCATAACGTATTCGTTTCGATCGTCGATTTTTTTATTTGTTATTTTTTCACAACGGAATAGTTTGTGCGCGAAAAGATCAAAAGCTCGATTGTGCAACGGACTTGTGCTTTCCACACCAAATGTCAAAAGTTTGACCGACAATTTTTTCACCTTGCACTCAAAACACCTCTTTCTAATGTACTAAAGAATCAAAGATACGATTTCAAAGTATTTTCATGACAATAAATATGGACATTCAAACTGAGTCTTGAAGGAAAATCGTGAAATCGCAAAGAAGTGCCGTTGTAATCAAAATGACGCAAGATCTCGCCTCTCTCGATTTGGCTCGTGTGCACTTACTTTTTCGCATTCATTTTTTGCATTGCTTGTTTAAATGCAATCGTCGAGACAGTTGCTGGTCTCCATGTAGGGAAAAGCCTGGTGAAACGGCCTTGCCAAGGCAGTCCTGGTCTGGGAAGCGGGCCCGTCATCGTATATAGACGTGAAACGTTCATAACTGCAAATTATACACTCGATGTCAATGCACTTACTATTACGAGAAACTATAGCTGTATCAAATAAATTGGATAAAAAAAACACATAGGTGAAACATTGATTATTTTTTATGATATTCGGATTCGGTCCGCAGCCTATTTTTGCAGAATTTTATATGAATGAAAGTTGTCATGAACGAAATATTGTTTTATTCATACGTTGGCAAATTAAAGGCTGAATCACGTAGTTATGGCCATATTTGAATGGTGGAGCGAATTACCATTCTCGAATAAATTTCGCTGGATTGGAGCGAAACTCGATCGATGTATACCACATAAGCATGGAAACGGAAGGAGAATGGAATTGAAGTACATAAATCAACAATTGATGACATTTCATCATGCTTTTAATGATGCGACATAGCTTAACCAAGATTTATAATTGATCCAATCTGTCAATTGAATTCTGTGTCTAAATTTAATAGGACTCGATTGTGCAAAACGATTTGATTCTTTTGAAATGTTTCGTTTAAATAACTCGTTTTCGGCGCGGTTATTTATGGTGAAAACAAAGGGACGAGTCACTTTCGAGCCGCTTTTATAATAATAACACGAAACGAGCAAGGATCTCAGACGGAAAGAAAGGTACAATCATATCGATGCGATCTTGAAGTTTCGAAAACTTATGCAAATTGGAGAAAAGTGCAGCGAAATCGCATTTCATCCTACCCGGGAGTCATCATCAACTTGCATACCATAAACGCATATGAGGTGTATAGGATCAAAACTCACAATTTTATATCATTTTGGAATTCAAATTGAATCAATAGGAATAGTTATATTGAATTCATTCGCCATTCATCACTGGACGAAGACTTTTCTTTGATCTTCGTTCAATACGCATTCATACGTCGTCCACTCTATCTTCCTTTCTATCTTCCTTTTTCTTCAAGCACTTTTTTAGTACTTCATATTTCTAATTCCCATCAAAATTTTGCTATATGATCAGCCTAGTGTTATTCAATCTACAGAAATTAGGGAGGCCAAATTTACTTTGATTTTCATTTATCGTTAATGAAAAAAATTCGTTAATTTGATTTATCGGTAGTTACCGATAAATTGAATTGACTAATTATTGACTATTGATTAAATAGGGTGGCACTTGGCTGATGTTTTTCATCAAAATTTGGACGTCTCCGTTTTCATCATCTTTGTTTCCATCCCTTCCTTTTCATAACTTTGGAAGTGTTATTATCATACATACGTCATTATCAATAGCCGACCTTTCTAAAACTCTCCTCCCAATTTTTTCCATTTTAATTTACTTTTTCACCCATTTTCGTTCAGATATAGCGAATTTTGATCAAACACCCCCACATATGAAATAAAATAATATAATACAATATACAAACCGTTACACATTTCGACGCCGAGTGGCATTCCAATTTCGGCATTGTCATCGTAAAGCAGGACAACCCCCGTAGTCACAGTCGCGAATAATGTTTACATAATATTTTACACGAGCTCGTTTCTTCAATCTTTATTATCATCCTCGTGCGAATGGTTTATTTTTTTTACTTTATCCTTTCGATATATGCACCTTTCGAATATTTAAATTTGCGCGATATCTCAATGCGTTGCTCGATTTTCGTCCGCTTTCGATAATGTCGCGAATTATCGCTTGTGTATTATATTCGTAACGCGATATAAATATTCATGTCTTTTTGTAATTGAAATTGCATTTCTGAAACTGACATTCGATAAGAGAGCACAAATATTTATATTAATCTCTTGTTATGAAATAATTTTATGATAAAAAGTAACATTGCTTTTAAAATATGTTCAACGTTACAATGGACATAAAATATTTTACGACGCAAAGAATCTTGCTTTGTCTATGAAATTTAACAGTTGTTGGTATAGGCACCATTTAGCGTAGGCACCTCATTTGACGTCTTCTGTTAAATATGACAGTTGACGTGTCTTATGATTGTATCGACAAATCTTTGTATCATCTGTATCGAAAATATAAAAATTAGGAATAAAAAAAAAACTTTTCAGATATCTGCCTATAATTATGATAGTGATCTAATTTAATTGTAAGTCCAGATCTTTTCATTTCGAGATATAGGTTTGCGTTTGAAGTGATTAAAAAATATTTTTCTATTACATAATACAATATTTCACAATTCATTTAGTCTGGTAGACTTACATGTATATGCTTTTTTTTTTAAATAAATTCAGCACGTAGCTCATAAGAAATAGAAAATTTTAAACTATTTTCTGCCACGATTCCCAATTTTGGAAAACCGATTTTTTTTGCACTATAATTGGTAGTATTTGGCAAAATTTTATAAATAACAAAATATTTAGGTTAAGAAAACTCTAAATTACATTTTTTATTGTAAAACAAAAAAATCTCTACATTTGCTTTGTAAATTTGAAGGGATAAGCGAAATAAGTGAAAATTTTGAGGGAAATCGTAAATCGGAAAAATACATTTTTAAAAAATACTTGATGCCGAAGATATTGACGTTTTTATTTGTCCCCATTTTGGAACCGTGGTTTATGGCATGTAAAAAGCTCATTATGCAAAATTTTATTCAAAATTAGTCAATTCGGTCGAGTGTATTGAAAACAATTGTATAGTATTATATAAAAATATTTTTTTTTTAGGTAAATCAATTTTTATAAATCCGTATTCATTTATGATACATTTTTACTATTTTTTCCAAGTTATTAAATTTTATAATATCAGATCTTTTTTCCGGAACTAGAGTTTCAAATAAATTCAGGGGGAGGCCTGGTTCCGATACTTTTCCTCTTGTTATGGCCATGACTAAAACCGTGATATTTCGAAACCGTATAAAAAGAATTTTGTCCATCCCCTATATATAATCACGGATTTCTGTCTGTGTGTGTGTGCGTGTGTGTGTTCGTTAGAATGACGCTCGTGACTTTTTATAGTAATATGGTCTTTATGCGTATACAGTTAATTTCTATAATATGATGCTCATTACCTACTCACTACTGGATTTGCCTATATGACGTCTGGTGACAATAACAAATGAACAATTGTGATTTTATTAATTAAATATAAAATATTCAAATCGGGTCGACTTTAAAATAAACACATACACATCCCGATGTTATTAACATCGGGCCTATACACTAGTACTATAATATTATCAAAAAAAGCAAAAAAAACGATCACTCTTCCAACCACAATTTTCCATCATCCGACCCAACAAATCATCCGCAAACGACCCAATCATCGATCCGAAACCATAAAAACGCGTCGGCGCGAAAATTGCACTCTCTTCGGCGCGAAAACGGTCGTTACCGTCGACAATTTGCGACACTTCCTCCCGCTCCGACACAAAGCACCACCGCTTACGAGTTTTTCTCGATTTTCTCGACCGTCGATAAATTCCGCTTTTACGACCGTCGGCGCATTGTGCTCCGGCGGCGGCCATTATCGCGCAAACGGGGACGGGTTTCGCCGAAAAGCCTTCCGATCGGCGCGAAAAATATGCGCAGATTTTCGATATGGGATAATTAAGACGTTGCGACGTGCTTTTTCGTTGTTTATGTCGTTTTCGCGAAAGCGCGCATGTTGAACGTTGCCGCTTCAATTTGCAAAATTGTTAATTTTAATGTTGTGGATAGGGATCCCAAATATTCGTAAAATCAATTATTCGGATATCGAATATCCGAATATATAATTTATCAGATATCTATTTAGTATTTTCTAGGAATATTTTATAAAAAGGGATAAAAATAAAAAATAAAATTTTGCCTCGACTTAGGGTCGTTTTTCGATCTCTTCGCTTGCATCTTCATTGTTATCCAATTCGTCACGTGTCCTAAACAAAAATATCAAAAAGTTCTGAAAGTCAAAGTATCATCATCATAACTATAAAGACGATTTTATTACTAAGGAACTTTCTAAGTTATGTACTCGATAAAAGTACGAATAATATCCGATTAATTTTATAAATATTCGAGCTCACGAATATTGAAAAAGGAGCGAATATATCCGAATATCGGATAATCGGATATATGATTGGGACCCCTAGTTGTGGATGTGTAGTTGCAGTTTTTTTTATATGTGTATGATATAAAATTGTGTTTTTTTTTTTTTTGGTTAATTTTGTAATTTTGTGTGGTTGTTTATTTTTAATGAAAATCACAGTTGTTAATATAATATATTATATAAATTTTATTGGATTGTTTTCCAATATTTCCAGTGTACTTTACAATGTACAATAACGTGAATGATGGTTTTGAAGGCTGCTTTTCGTTTTATCGTCACTGCAACCTTTTGCATATCGCAGTGTACACATTATCCATTCTTTTACTGCTGCCAGTGTTTACATATGGTGTACGTGATTTTTGTTAGTAGGAAATTTGTCCAAAAAGTCGCAACTGTCACACTGACAGGCAGATCTGTCACATTTACTTTTTTCATTGTTTTGTTACGAAAAAAATAAATATATCACATTGTTGTGCTATATTCTTATTCAAAAATACTTCTTTTATTGATTGAATTCAATATTTATTGTAAGTTGTGAATTTTCAGGCTGTAATTTGATGTTGAAGTTATGAAATATTTTCTGAAAAAATGGTGTGAAAAAATAAAAAAAAATATATATATATATATATAGAATTCCAACAATCTCCATCCAACATCGAACGACAAATAAACCATCCAACATAATCACCAACCGACAATACTAACCCCGTTAAAAACCATAAACACCCATCCGACCTCTCATCCTCAAACGGCAATCCGATTGCGCAACCCAACACTCGTTTTAGAATTAAAAAACCCGCGAAAGTCAAACACGCGATAATTGCATGCACGCACCATAATGACTGTCGCAACGTCGCTTATATTTACGAACTTGTCCGCAGATAATTCGATACGAAAACCAGCCGCCATATTGCGAAACGGCGAAAATTTGCACGTTCGCGTTGATTAAAAACGCATCGGCCTCTCTTCGAGTCGGGCCGTTTCGCTAAATGTTTATTATGATGATGTTGTTTTTGCGGTTCGCCAATTAAATTTGTATTAAAGCGAGGGATCGCGCCGGTTTTTTGGGTTTGGTGGAAGTTTTTGGATGTTGGGTGTTGTGCTCGAGGCTGCTTTTCATTGATGCTGATGCGTTTTATATAAGGTGGTTGTTGATGGTGATAAATGAAGCGTGTTTTGTCCGTATCTTTAGTGCATCTCGAAAGTTGTTAATAAAATAACATTGATCATATAATAATATGTAATATGACTCGGTTAATAGAAATTGATTGAAATTAATTAGAATTGCAATGGCTCAATATGTTTATGGGGAAAAAATATAATATTTAAAGTGTGGTAAAATTTAAAAAGATTTACTTATGTTATGGTTTCATGTATTCTTTAAAAGTTATTCGCATATTTTTTCGTTCAAAATAAATTTGAATCAGTCTCATGATGATATATGTCATATACATAGGTAGGTATTATAGTTTACTTTGTAATTCTATAGGTACTAAGGTGATTAAATTTTGAATATGTCAAAAGACACTTTTTGATAAAAAGATTAGTTACAATTAATATGACTTAAAATAATTGGAAAATTCTGATTGAAAATCAAGTACTAATAATTTTTTTTTATGGGTAATCATAAAATATAAAAATTATGTACTAATGATTAACACAACAGGAGATTTTTTTCGTTTTTTATTGATATGTACAATGATTAAATCTATACTATTGATAAAAGCATCACATAGGCTAATTTTCCTAGAGAGAACAAAGAAGAATAATTTTCTTTTGAGAAGGACAGAATTTTTAAATATAACGAGGTTCCCAAAAGAAAAACAATCTTCTTTAAAGGATGATGTGTTTGGGCTATGTATAGGAACTTTTATACGATATGATTTTAAAAAATCACATTTTTTTTATTTATTATTAACAAGTTTAAAAAATTTCAATGTTTTTTCAAGCTACTTCATCTTTTAAATAAAAAAATAGCTTCATCAAAAATAAGAATATTATTATACATACATGTAAACCAAAAGAGCATTATATAAACTTTTTCATCAAAATACAACGATAAATCATTGAAAATACATTAAAAAATCCTCAAACATTAATTTATCATTCTACCCAATCAATCGCTTAAATTCTCAAAAAAAAAAATCAAAATATCAATCCGAGCATCGATTCAAAAAGTCAAACCCAACACAACACACATCAAAACGCTCGAAATCTCACACCGCGATATATCCACAGTTTATCATCCACGACCACCGAATATCGTAAACACTTCGCGTGCATTATCGCGCAATAATTTACGTTTCTTTTTAACGTGTACCTCTCCGAACACGATACGCGTTTATATTAGCTACATTCAAAATGTCGCCGCCGCCAATGAGCTACGGAGCAGCTGACTTCGCGTAGGCCGCGTTAATATCATATCAGCCAATTTAATGCCGGACACATTCTTCGGCTCGGAATAACATAAAGGATGTGGCTATTTGCAGTTACACTAACTGCGAATCATTGGCTATTTGCAGTTACAGTAACTACGAATCATTGGATATTTTCAGTTATAGTAACAGCGAATTATTGGGTATTTGCAGTTATAGTAACAGCGAATTATTGGATATTTGCAGTTACACACACAGTCACAGCTTGTCAACCTTTATTTATGTAGAACTTTTTGGCCTTTTGCTTGGTATTTAGTATTGTAAATAAATTGATGATGTTTATTATATCCGTCACCAATATCTGCTCATCTGCTGCAACGATTCGCTCTGGTCGCATCATTACATGTTCTTGTATTGATAATTGGGCTAGGCGCCCACTGGCGATTTATGGTGGAAGCCGTAAAAAAATCGCTATCGCAAAGATATTATGCGCGCGCGTAATACGACTTCAAATACATCAAATACATACATGATTATTTATTTTTTTTTACATTGAAAAATATTTTAAAAGCATAATACATACAATGACAATTAAATTTAATAAAAGTTCTAACAAAAAAATCAATAAAAGTTCAAGGTGAAAAAATAATCTATTACGACAACTGTCACTCTGTCATTGTAACTGCAAATAGCTAATAATTTGCAATTAGTGTAACTGCAAATAACCAACAATTCACATTTAGTGTGACTGCAAATAGACTCAACCTAATATGTATAAAACACGTCTAACTCGCGATATTGCGGTCGAAATTCGGTGTCGATGCGTTCGTCGGAGCTTTCGAGTTGCTAGTTGTGAGTTGTGAGTCGTCGCCGTTTCAAGTTCAGACGAGTGGGTGAACGTAGCGATGGCGAAATATGAAATCGACAACTTCCCGCCGGCCGATTTGCTATGTGGTGTAGTTTGCGCGCCCACATTTGAAAAATTGACGATCGATTAACGAAGGTCGATCGGTAAAGGACAAGACACTCGGCGAGGTTAGATAACGTCACTCCAGTTGTAGGTTTTTGAAGTTTGCGAACGTTGTGGGTTTCGTTATGAGGTTGCTTGCTTTGTTTATTTGGTTCGATGCGAATGGCAAAAAAAATTCTTCGAATCGTTAATAGAAATATTATAATAGACAGAAGTGTATATAATGCGCGATTGCGATTTGCATGAAAAACGCAAAAAATATTGGTTTTTTTTTGTGAATTTGACGTTACCTATTGGTGAGTTACTACTCTTTGTTAATTTTGTAATGAAATTACTTATTTTTTTAGTTTGATGCGAATGCTAAAAAAATATTCTTTAAATAATTAATATAAATATTATAATAATAGATAGAAGTATATGTGTATATTACGCAACGTTTATTTAATAACGTAAAAAATATTGCTTTTTTCGAGATTTTAACATTATCTGTTAGTGCTGTATAGGAGTATAGTTAAAAAAAAACGTTGAGGACCATAAATGCAAGAGCTTTGTAAATGATACAAAAACTCATTCTATAAATGAGAGTCGATGATTCGCCAATTGAAACAATCATTTTGATATGAATATCAAATATTGTTAAAATTTCACAAAAAACGTAAGATTTTTTGAGTTTTTCATAGAAAACGTAATTTTATAAATTAAATATTAAAATTCAAGAAAATTTGGTTTTTCCAACACTCAAGAAGGGTAACTTTAAAAAAAATCAGGTTATTAAGATTTATAATAATACTGAAATTATATTGTATTTTAATTATAGAGATCGATAATGTATGTGTTTGTGTACAAAAAATGTCGTTATTCCATACGCGATTGTATTATAATAAAATTGACTGTTGCAAAAAACATTCTCCATTATCGGAAAATTGCGACCCACACTGCGCGATTGTCATAAAACACGAGATAATGTAATGGATCGGGGTGCCATCATGCTTGAAATCGATCATGAAATTTATTCAATGGTCGATTAACTGCATAAGAGCCGATTCGAAAATGCACTCAACTCCACAGCGTCGATGATCTGTCAATGTTTTCCAATTAACGTTTCAAACCTTGAATTATATCGCTCGCTTATTCAATTAATAATGCATTTCGATATTTCAGATATTACATAGCGTATTATATTGAAAGGAATATGGAAAGCAATCAAGAATTGATACATAACTTTAAAAATACGTTTGCAAAACACACGCATGATTAATAACTGTGCACTTAAATAAATTCCTGTGAAATGTGATGCATATTCGACTTCCGAGAAGTAGCCTTTGGGTAAAGAAAATGTGGAAACTTGTGACGTCACGGCCGGAAACTCCCACGCGCGATGGGCGCCACTGCCTTTATCAATGAACCGTTTCTATCAATGAAAATGACATGCTAATCGGAAGCGCTGTGAAGCTTTTTTTGTTTTGATTTTTTTATACGATTCATTCGATAAAATTAATTTCATATATTTATTTAAGATATAAAATTGACATGTTTTTTTTATTTTTATGACTCGTAATAACGTTACATTTTCATATTATTTTTTTATGAAACTCAAAATTTTTGAACTCGTTCTAAAACCAATTTGATTTTATATTTTTAGAAAAAAATTAAAATTTCTGGATGTGCAAGCAAGGATTTTTTTATTATCAAATTGAATTATTTTTGTTGTTTTTATCGACAAGCAAAATTGCAATATTAAAAAAATTACATACCTTAATTACGACACACCTAAACAAGATTCAAATTATTTTCAGTTATTTAGCTTGAATTTTCAAAATATTTGAAACATACCTACATGATGTGTAGATTTTTTTAAAACGATTTGTTTAGTCTGTACAAAAAATTATTCAATATTCGTTTATTATATACCGTGTTTCCCCGAAAATAAGACCTACTATGATTTCAAAAGATGGTTTTAATATAAGACCTACCCCGAAAATAAGACCTAGTGAAAAAAACATCGCATTGGCGTTGTATGAAGGCGCTCGAGCGGCAATCCTCCGGCACGGCGAAATACGTCTTTATTTAAATTTAGCATTATTTAAAATTTAATTTAGCTTTATTTTAAATTTAGCAACGAATGAGCCATATTTGGCTTTTGCTCGAATTTCGAGAATTAACCTAACCTAACCTAAAGGTAAGAAGGTGATTCATTTAGTCAGAGTAGCTGTCTAGCAACAACGTGTGAACTTAACTTCTTTGACGCTTCTCTATCATAAGCCATAATAAATATTAATAATTAAAAAAACAATAATAATATGACAATTATTTTAAAAATATGTTTTATTTGGTTATATTTGACTTTTTCTTTATTAATTTTTTAATATAATATATTTTATGCACTTTATCATTTAATTTTTCATAGCACACTTTTTTACGTTATATAAAAAAAGGAATTCGAAATATGATTTTAATATAAGACTTACTCCGAAAATAAGATCTATTACAGTTTTCAAATATAAAATTAATATAAGACCGGGTCTTATTTTCGGGGAAACATGTTAATTGAAGAACCTAACCTGAAAACAGAAACCAACCTAAAATAGAAACCTAACCTAGAAGAAAACAGTATCGATACAAATTTACTACTGATACTACTGATAGTTCCGGTGAATTGACATCTGGACCAACCCTACGCACAAAAAACTGGCACATTAAAAATAATAGATCCTATTAATTCAATTAAAAATTTTATGGCATTTTATACATCGAACAAGATCCAATTTATCACGAGATGATTAGCCATGTACACATAGAGCCGGGCTACAAATTAGCGTGGGTTCGGCATCGTTCACGGCCGATTAGCATAAACAACTCTCCAGTGTTACCCAATGCGAGACGAATTCCGGTGCTAGGTCGATGGTTACGACAATAATATACAAAAAAAAAATCAAATATTCAGCGTGGGCACTGTACCGGGAAGATATGAGCAATGGAAGCGAGGGTCCGTGTCTCGTGTCCATCGCAAAAGTTAAAATTTTGTGTCTCATCTTGTTTGTAGGTGGTTCATGGAATATGATTCAGTGGTGGTGATGTCCATTTGAGGATGTGGTGATAAAAGTTGGTGTGATGATTATGATTATTGTCATCCTGATGTCCTTATATGTAGTGGTAAGTGATAAGTGATGGTGGTGCTTGCTTGGGGACTTCCGTCAGACAGGGATCCCCAGCTATGACACATATTTTTTAAGTAAATTTCTTATTAGTTATTTTGATTCTTTTTGAGGTAAATGAAAAGAAGAAAAAGGTAAAGAAAAGAAAAAGAAAGATTGAAAGAAAAAAAATTGCAGCGTCTCGTATCCTTTACAAGACAAATTCACCACTGGGTAAAGGAACTCTTGAACAAAATTTTAAATATTACATATTGTCAATTGCTCAATTGGCCAAAAATTAATAGTACAGTAAACCCCCTATAACGTCCCCCCCCTAAACGTCATTTTTTTCAAATGCATTTAAATTAAAAAAATTAAAATTGTTTCAAATGTATTTGAAACAAGCAATTAACACGTAAAATTTTCCAAAAAAAAAGAAAAATAAAAATATTTCATTTATTGATTTCTCTAAATTCCCCCTATAACATCGAACCTATCTCGACGTTATAGAGAGGTTTACTGTGTATCTGTTTACTGACTATGTTAATTCTTGTTTACCTTCTGTGAATGTTAAAAATCAGCATGTGAAGAAAATCAAAACAAAAATGAAAAAAAAGAAAATTTATTTAAAAAAATGATCTAACAAATACATAATATATTACATACATATTATAATGATTGATTTTACATAAAATATGCAGAATAATATGTAAGTTCATATTAGAAAGAAAAAAACATATTTGACAATATCAAATAAATAAAAATACTGTACCATATAACAAAATGATTTTGAAAGAAAAGTATCCATGGATGATTCCATAGTTTACAAAACACTTAATAAAGCAGAAAATCACATATTATATTTCATCTGCTGATGTGAAAACAAACAAAAAATTAATTCTTATATTCATTGAATACAATATAATGATCATTAAATCAAATAATGAAACCTATACAGGTGTTTAATGATAAATCATTTATAAAATAAATTATATAAACTTGCATTTCTCAGAAGCGCAAGAAATAATGATTATTCAGTTAAATTTTCCATTAATTTAAACTTTTAAGAGTTGCATGCTCTTTTATGAGGTGGGCTCTCAAAAGGGAAACCTTTCTAAACTGAGCGTTGCAAATATGACAATCAGCGTCTACCTTCCGCATCTGATGAATATCCCACTGATGTTCCCACTTCAGTTTCACACTATTGAATCTTTCCCCACATTCTTCGCATCGATAAGTCATCTTACCTTTGGCTAAATGTGCGATTTTAATATGTTTCCGCAGATTAGAGTCAAAATGAAACAATTTCTTACAATAATTACACGTTTTCGGTTGATTGTGTCTATGATACTCCATATGCATCACCATCATTCTCTTAGTGTTGAATTTCCTACTGCAGATTGTGCATTTCAAAAATGAAACTCCATGTACTTTTTTGTGCTTCGAAAAATTACTGGAGTCTCCGAAGGCTCTATCACATATTTCGCATTGGTAAAGTGTTAAGTGAGCATGTTCACGCAGATGTTTTTTGAATTTGTCCACTTGTTTGAAGACGGCACAACAAATTTCACATTTGTAGACGGGTACTGTGTTTTGTTCTTTTGCTTTATTAGTTATGTCTTCTACTATATGTGATATGATGTGACGTTTCAAATCACCCATTCTCTCAAATGCTTTGAAACAATTCATACATTCCTGAAAATTCAACTTTTGTAATTGTTACTAACATTTTTTAACACTTATAAATATAAAACTTGATTCAAAGATGCTATTGTTGAAGGGTTATCAGTATTTAATCATATTTAAAATATGAAACTATCAAATTCACATATAATCAATGATATGTGAAAATTTTTAACGATAGAGGTTTTTCAGATTTTATAATAGTTCTTGAAATAAAAGATTATGCTTGTATTTATCATCTAATAAAATATTATGCATTATGTAAAATCAATATGACCCGCGTAATCAAAATGAAATGAATTTTTTTTTATAAAATCATTAATATAATTTAATTGATTTAATGAAATATAATATTTTAGTCAAATTTGAACGCGGTATATTTTCATAAATTCGTACAAACCTTATTTTTTTTTCCTTGATCTATAAGTGATTTGGGAGACTTACATATTCCATCCTTGCTGTCAATGGAATCACTTTTATCGACGTCTTCAGCATTGTCATCCTCAGATTTGTTTCTTTCTGGAATCAAATCTATGAGCTGTCCGAAGAGACCTTGAATAGGACCAGAACTAGTATCATCATTGTTTTTTTTATTACTTTTTGTAATATGTGACTTCTTTATCACTGGGATGAACTTTTTTGAATTCTTACGTGAAACATAATGACGCTTATTTTTCTTCAAATTCAACATATGACAACTAGCATGACTAGACAAGTCTGATTTTTTAATGAAAGTCAAAGAACAAAGATTGCACTTGAATTTATGGACTTTTTGGTGAATTCTAGCTTGGTGCGATTTCAAAACATGTTTGAATGCAAATTTCATGTTACAAATAGTGCAAACGTATGGCTTCTCACCGGTATGGATTCTTTGATGGATTTTCAAATGAGATCGTCCAGCATAGACTTTTCCACAAATTTCACATTCGTAATTAGGATTTCCATGCATTTCTTGATGCATATTGAATTTAGCGTGTGATTTGAAGACTTTTCCACACTTGAAACAACTATATTGTTGTTTTATATTGTTTTGAACAACACGAGAACCAGGCTTAAAATCTGCATGTATTGTACTTATATGCCTTCGCAGGGAACTTTTTTCTACAAACAGTTTCTTGCAAATATCACATTGATGTTGTTTTTCCATATGCGTCCACATATGACGACGCAGTGTTGGTTGTTCTTTGAAGGCTGTAAATAGTTTAAATATTTATTATTTCACAACATTTTCAAATGTTAAAATTGATAATTAATCATCATAAATGTAAATAATTAAAATAAAACATAATTAATATATATGTACATACCTTTTTTACATATTTCACAAACAAATGGCCTATCTTCGCTATGAACTAACATATGATGATTGAGAGCATTTATGGATCTACATTTCTTGTAACAAATATCACAATTAACTTCAGTCTGTTTGTTGTGAAATAAATTTTCTTTTTTTACACTTTGTGTAAGGTTACTTATGTCCGTAATAAAATACGAATCTTCGTCTTTGCTACTATATTCATCGGTATGATTACTGAAATAATTTTCGAAATCTCCCTTTTTTTCAATATCTTCAGTGACAAAATTATGCATATCATCATTTTGATCAAACAAGCCTTTGTAAATGTTAGCATAATCCGATATACCATCATGAGGACTTTGGTTTTCTTGTAACGGTAAATATGTAGAACTTTCTACAACCGATTGAGGCAATAGTAATTCATAATCTAGTCTGTTTGTTGCATCGATACTTTCAGGAATAATATTATGAAGCGATTCTAATGATATATCTTTGGAGTGATTATCGATGAATTCTGACTGAAAATAAAAAATAAAAGTTAACCATATGTATAAACCTAATTTTCCTTATTAAAAAATAAACTCACTGATATATTTGTAGTTTCTGTGAAATTTTCAACTTCAATATAATCATTTATTATATTTTGACTATCATCATTATGAAATTCTGGTGTGATATCAACATTAGTTAAATTGATGTGTTCGTTCCAATCATTGGAACAATCCGAATCACTGCTTATCATAGATCTATGAATGCCAATTTCATTTAAAGTTTCTGATGAACTATTTTCTATAGTTTCCAAGTTAAATAATAGAGGACCATCATTTTCAGTATCTATTATAGTTTCTGTTATAATATCGGAAGAATTCAGTTCAGAAAACATTTCTGGATTTTCTACACACGAAAATCTTTTTCTTAACTGTTCGCCATATATTGAATTTATTTGTCTCACTCCAACTGGGCTTCTGTCTTCTATACGATCCGATGTACTTAAATGATTACTAGAGCAAGGGTTGTTAACGTCGTTTGAATTTTTTGCCAACATAGATACTTTGCCCAACCCCTTGAACAGCAACCTTTTATTTTGAAAATGATCGTACACGTACAATTCACAGAAAATCGTATGACACGAATCGTCATTTTCAGTTTTAAACGAAGTCGTAGAATTTGAAGATGTGAAAATTATGTCCGGTTGATTTTCAACCGAATAATTATTCATATTGAATACGAAACTAAAAATGAAACACTTGTTAAAATGATACTTGCAAAATATATGCAGACACGCGAAACTCACTTCGACGAACTTTAGTATTGTTACAAAATTATAATGAGGCGCAAATTAAACAGGTGTACCACCCTGAATAACGAAACTTGATTATTTCTAATTTAATTTGTAAAAGTCTATTTCATGTAATGTGATATTATTCAATTCCAATCTATTAAATAAAAAAATGAGAATCAATTTGAAATTTCTATAATTTAGATAAATATATTTCACAATGATCAGACGTTCGCCCAAATGACATTAGCACACACGGCATGCTTTAGGACAATTTGAAGATTACATGTTGGTTAAATGATCAAATGAATGCTTCATAATTTATTTTAATCGTACTATTTCGAAATTTTCCACCGATTGTGATCTACTCTCGATGTTGTAGACTCATGGGTGTTATCATCATTTGAGCAAACGTCTGGGAGCCACAAATAGAAATTACGATACTATGGTCTTTATTTACAGTATTTGGAATCAATTTATTATTATACAATCTGACATAACCAATCAAGTGTCAAAGTCTCGAAATTACAGAGGTGGGGCTTTTGTATTACTTACTCAATTTTTATAAAATACGAGATCATGGAAATAGGGAGTATCAGTGGAGGATGGATCGTGGAACGAGTTTTAGGCTCATCCAACAAACACACCACTGCGGTTTGGAAACGGAGAGCTGGTGGAACAGCTGCACCCACACCCGAACAACTCGTGGTCAAGATGTGTCGTCTTCCACCAGAAGGTCTCACTGAACGCCAACGGCACTCTTGGCGCGATCATCTTTTAATGTTGTACAAGATCAATCATGAAAATATTGTCAAAATACTTAATTTACCCACGGATTTGACGGTGAATTTGGCTCCGCATAATCTGTCTGGATTGCCTGTTCTTTGCATGGAATATTGCGATGTGGGTGATCTTCGAAGCCTTCTTAGTAAACCAGAAAATTGTCGCGGTCTCGACGAACTTAACGTGCGAACTATTCTTTTCGATATCAAAAACGCCGTCGATTATTTGCACAATTTGAGGATCGTTCATAAAGATTTGAGACCAGAAGGCATTGCTCTTTTCTCTCCAAAGAATCCTTCAGAGCGTCCGTTTGTTTGTAAGCTCACCGATTTGGGAATGACTAAAGACTTGGACGGTTCTTTAGCGTCGACTAGTTCACAATATTCAGCACCTGAATTAATTTATAGTAAATCATGTTCTAAGACTGCAGATTTTTGGTCTCTTGGCTTGATTGCCTTTGAAATAATTTGTGGTACTCGCCCGTTTCTTCCGAATATGGCACCCGTTCAATGGATGACTCATGTCAAAACAAAATCTCATCAGCACATTTGTATTTTCGAAAATATGGATGGAAAAATAGAATATACAAATACGCTTTTGGAAGAAAATCGTATTAGTGGAAGTTTCAGGACTTTGATTGAAAAATGGTTATATTCTGCTCTGGAATGGGATCCTGAAAAACGTGGATTAATAGACGAACAAGGAAAAGAAACTTCATCAGATAATGATAATTTTCTGAAATATTTAAACGATATTCTTTCCAAGAAAATTTTAACAATATTTTCAGTATCGACATATGAAATTTTAAGCTATGAAATAGATGAAAATACACTATTTCCTACATTAAAAGGATGGATAGAACACGATACTAAAATAAATATTAATGACCAAACATTTCTGTCGCCGAGCATAAATGTGGTTATCGACACTAGCAACTATGTTTTTAATGTGTGGAATCCTAAATCTGAAATAATGCTTTATTTATATCAAAAAAATACGACTATCAACGATAATATCAAACTCCAAACGTCTTCCAAAATTCACAAATATTTAGAAAAGCCCAAAATGGTCATGTCGAATTCTCATTTAACGAAAGCTTTCGTAGAAATATACAATTTCATTTCATACGAGCAACATTTATATAACTTGCTTTCTAAAAGTTCTATTGCAAAACTTGAATTAATTAAAAATGAGATTAAAACACTCAACGACCATTTTAACAAATCTGAAAAGGAAATTTGCAAACTTAACGAGAAGTTTATTTTACTATCGGCTATCGTTAAATCCGATAAAGCGCATGCAGATAGTATGAAGAATAGCAGCACAAATATATTTGTAAAACGTATTGAAACATGGCTCAGCAGCGTAAAACCTATTCATGAAAACATTATTAAGTTAAAAGACGCTTGGATTCAACTAACTACAAGATTAGAATCGGTCACTCGAAGATGCAACAGCGTTTACGATAATGATTCGTATTGGAAAAAAAACATTTCCGAACTATCTCATCTTGAAAATTCTTCACTTCAATTAATCACAACTATGAAATCTTTATCTAAAGAAGAAAAAAGTCGCGATAAAACCTGTATCGATGGTGTCAAATTATTGTATAAATGTTTTAAACTAAGAGACTTGTTGATATTGGGAACCGAAAACAAGAAATTTATCCAAAAAATACTAGATGTCGATATCGAAGTGCAGAAAATGGGAACACTCATTAGTAGTGCTGGAAAAAACGCTGTAATTTTATCTAATGGTATATCAGTATTGATGATGGATAAAGAAAATCTCGTGTGGAAAACTTTCAAAGAAATCGGTTGCAACAATACCGATTGTTCAGCAGAAAACAATAAAGAAACAAAGACATCAATCGATTTCAAAATCGGAGAACCCGTTCGAAGTCCTGTTTCCGTCAATGTGCCGGACACTAACGTCGAATTGATATCTTTGATAAATGATAGTAAAAAACTTTGCATGATTTCTGAAGATTTCATTTCCAGATCGTATAAGAAGAACAAAATGATACAAGAAGAGCTGCTGACGAATCTGAACAACTTTAAAATTGACAATATTCCGTGAATCAATCGCTTGAAAATATTCAAATGCTTATTTGTTCTATTGCAAAATCAATATTATGAAAAGTGTGGTTTTCTAGTCGAAATTAATGTGATGACGTGAAATAACTTTTTATTTGTGATGTTATGGTGAATTATATAAATTTATTTATTTGTTAATTCTCAAGAGCAATAATTTTATTTTTATTTTAAGCATATATTAATGCATTTTTTGATTAGCCTTTTGTAAAAATAACCCGTTTTCATGAAACACATTTGCATTTTATGATTGTGCTTTTTTGTATTGAAAATAATTTTTTTAACAGCCAACATTAACTACTAATATTTGGCATGTTTGTGATACTGTATTAATTTTTTTATGACTAACAACTGTTATAAAAGGAAAAATTCTTATTTTTTATTTTGTAAAGTTTTATCAAATATAGGTATTGGTTTTAATTTTAATGTTTTTTTTTTGTCGTATAATAAGAAACATTAGATTTTCAATAAAATCTTTATTTAAAATTGTGGTATTTTACAAAAAGTGTACTTAAAATGCACATAAAGAAAATCATTTGAATAAAAAATACTGGATTATGAGTTCTATTATACACAAATATGTCAAACAATGACAAAAATATAATTAAGAATAAAAAATATCTAAAATTTAAATCCATAAAATTATGAAATAAAGGTTACACATTTTTACTTATATTTGGGTCAGCGAACTCTACGACATATACTTTCACTTCAGGCGCTGAAATTTCTTCTGAAAGAACACAATCTTTAGGTTCAGTTTTTGTTTGTACCTTTTGATAATTCTCTAAATCATTACTAGTTACGACTAATTGCGAAATCACACTCTTATCCAGATGCTTATCAAAAGATATTAATGTTTTATTGTCTTCAGAAACTTGGGGTATTTGCACATTATTCTTTAAAAACTCACTGTCGTTTCCGTCTTTGATGTAGTGGACTGGGTAGTGATTTTTCAATTCACTCAAAAGACGGAAACTTTCATCACAAACTGTACACCTGCAACGAAATAAAAAGACGTGGTTAAATTCCAATTTGTCACATTATTCTTGTAATAAATTCGATTAGCGACAAAACTGACTTATAAATATTATCTCCTATGTGGGATCTAGTATGCTTGACAAGATCGTTACTTTGCGTAAAGGCTCTTTCACAATACGTGCATTTGTATGGTTTTTCACCTGTGTGAATTCTATAATGACGTTTCAGGTGATCTTTACATGAAAATCTAAAAAAAATTAAATAAATTTGTAATAATTATCATATCAATAATTGGCATAAAATTAATATATTTACCTCATATAACAGACATCGCATTCGTGCGGTTTAAGCCCTAAATGTATTAACTTGTGTTTTTTCAACGAATTTGGTTTCGTAAAAGCATGACCACAGGTATCGCAGACATACGGATGGGCGCCAGTATGCGTTCCAACATGACAAGTCATCTGACCTGGAACATAAAAATCAAATATAAATACGAGTATTACTCGTTTAATACGACAAATAGGTTCTGCTGAATTGGCATATAAAACGAGTCCTACTAATATATATGTCACAGTTCAAGTGTTCAGTTTTGTTTGCTTACACCCATACTAGTTTGGGTATACCCAAACTATCGATTTTAGTTTGAATGTCAACTGTCAAATTTTACCTACACAATTGCATCTAAACTAAAAACAGACGTCAAAAGTATCATGCTTGGGTTAGTGTTTTAGCTTGAGTTGTGAAAATGTGTTCAAAACAAACTCTCGAAGTTCGAACTAAAACGACGGGTAGACACTACGCGTATTTCTCGAACATTAGTTGAAATACCAATTTCCACCTTATTGATATTTAGCATAAGAGCGTTATCTGAGTGCAAACAACTTAAATTGACGTACCACATTAACAATTGGACTAGAGCTGTTACAAAGTGTATAAACAGACTAGTTTTATTCGTACGTAAACAAAGTGAACTCAAACTGTGACATATAGAAAAGAGAGGGTTCTTTTGAAAAAATAAATGAAATGTTTATGTTAGTTTATACAAAAATCGTTGAAATTATATTGAAGCTTTTATTACCACTTTTGGTGTAATTCAACATTGATAATTAATTTAAAATGAATAATTCGCGGAGAATACTTCAATAAACTAAACGTTTACAAAGTATACATGTCAATTTTCTTCATGTACCTTTTATAATCGACTGAAAGGGTGAAGATCCATTAAAAATGTATTTTTTAGAAACTCGCATCACTATACATAGCTCGATAAAACAATTTTATCGTGTTAATGGAATGTTAAATAAGGGTTACGTGTGTATTATCAAAAATTATATATGTTAATGTGCTTTAATAAATACCTTTAGTTGAGAAGCGTTTTGGACAGAGATGACAAGAAAACGGTTTCAAGCCAGTGTGTCTCATCATGTGCTGGCGCAAATTGGAACCGTTGTTGAAACCTTTGCCGCATTGAGAACATAAATAAGGAGTCTCCCCAGTATGAGTTCGCATATGATCTTTCAAATTACACAATTGAGAGAATGCTGAAACGAGAGAAGACATATTGAAAAATCACAAAAAAAAAAACTAAAAATACATAATTGTATCGATATTAACCTTTGTTGCAGAACGGACAAACGTTAGGTTTGATACCGTTGTGTTTATTGATGTGATCCAACAATTGATCTTGTCTAGAATAACATTTGTCGCACAAGTTACATTTATGAGGTTTATTTTCCGCATGCAGCTTCATATGTCTATTAAATGGATTTTTCGATGTAAACGTTTTTTCACAAACTGTACACGTATAATACTTTTCTTTAACATTCTTTTTGTGAATTCTCATATGGCTCGAGAGGGAATGCCTCGATTCGAACGAGGCCTCGCAGTCTTCGCATTGATATTTCTGCGTTTCGAGATCTTTGCTGTCTTCCGGCTGAGTGTGGATGACGTTGGTGTGTATGGCGACGTGTCGAAGGAGCAAACCTTCCCGCTTGAACCGTTTAAAACATTTCGAGCATTCGAACGGTTTAGTTTCCGAATCGTGTATCGCCATATGTCTAGTGAGACCAGAAAGTTTAAGAAAAGTTTTTTTACACACGTCGCAGCTGTGAGGAGATTCTTTCTTTATTTTGACGTGGATTTTCATGTGTCTCGCCAATCGTGAAGCTTTGTAGAAGCATTTGCCGCATTTGGAGCACATGTGAGTGTCCTTCTTCCTCAACTTCCTCAGTTTGCGTTTTTTCCTCGAGTCGCTGAGAGAGTCGTCGTTGTCTTCTTCTTCTTCGTCGTCATCGTCGTTATGAACGTAGTCGTCGTCGAAGGCGTCGTACTCTTGCTTAACGTCGAGCATTGAATCTACGTCTGGTTCCTGTTTGATCTGCACAGTCGTGTCTTGAACGTGTTGATTTTTTAATATTTTGCGGAGGATTGAATCGTTTCTTTCACATTGACTTCGAAAAGCGTAAGCCGCTGATAAACTTTCGATGCAGGTTTCGCATACTTTCTGCGGTAATCCGTCTTCTTTCAGAACCTAGGATAAAAATAAATTTTAAACTTATCTATATTCGAAAAATAATTTTTCAGCTTATTACAAAATTTATACGGTTTAAAACTTTTCTTAAAATAAATCTATCAGTTTTTTAAAGAAAAGTTTGACAATATTAAATTTGAATATAATAGAAGAGATTCTTGGCTTACGGTGGCTCACATGACTGAAAAATATGAATTTTATTCAAAAATTACTTGAAAATCACGAACTACCGTCACCTTTGTAAGACCAATACATTTGAGAAAAATATGGATTCATTCAAATTATTGTATTAATAATAGAAATTTTGATATAAATAAAATTGATTGATATTTTTATATGAATTCAACTTAAGACTGGTTCCAGGATGTGTCTTTGTCACAAATTAAGGAATACTCATACATATTACTATTTAATTTAATATAATGGTTAAAAAATTCTTGAACCAATTTAGTTTCTATGTTACAATATTAGTTTCTTCTGCACTCTTTCTCGTCTATGACTAGTGATTTTACGCACCCACTCTTTCTTCTTATAATCTTTTCGAGACTATCGAGCATACAACATTCCATCGCTCCCTCGGTGCACCTCGACCGATGGTCAAAATTATAACTCATAGTTAAATCTGCCACAAGTCAGTACAAATTTTAACATCCAGTAAGTCCTAGACTTACGTGAATAATTTGTTGCAAAGGTTTTCGTTTAAGCCGAGTAAACCTTAAATTTGAAAAATATTTCAGTTTCATACAAAACATTATCCCCTGTATTGTCACCGTTTATTATTAATCTCTAATCCATTATGGAATCATACATATATATGTATCTACAAATCTATGAAAATAAAAATAAAAAAAACACAACGTACCAAATATAAAAAAATCAAAATATTTACATATTTTTTACATATCCCCTATATACAATCACAGATTTCTGTGTGTCTACGTATCTGTGTGTTGGAATAACGCTCGCGACTGGTTTTGCCTATATGACGTCTGGTGACAATAACAAATGAACTATTTTGATTTTATTAATTAAATATTAAATATTCAAATC
>JAOXNN020000067.1:427596-444278 GCA_028571205.2 Hydropsyche betteni | reverse complement strand
ATGCGAGGCCGAGCGAAGCGAGGCCGAGCAGAGCGTGTTCGAAAAGGCGAAGCCTTTTCGGATACGCTCGTATTTAATAAAGGAAAAATTCCGTCCACTATGGAAAAATTTTAACTTGCCTTATAAAATTTTCATATGCAGCTATTTTCAAAGTTGTTTCTTATTTTATACCCATGTACCTATATTTTATATTTGAATATATATACATATATTTTAAATTTTAAGAACGTTTTATTTTTCCTGTTGTACTCCCGAGACTCATGTTATTTGTGCAACGAAAAATTTCAAAATGGCAAAAAATTAAACGGTCAGAATTTTAATCAGAAACAGAATAAAATAATAAATGATCAAAATTTAATAACTAAAGTCAGAATAAGTTGGGTTAGGGTTCTTAATATTATTCTGACCATTTAATATAAATTCTGACGACAAACCCAATTAAAATTCTGACCATTTGATATTTATTGACCTTTTTGATTAAAATTCTGGCCAATATCAAATAAATCTGATAAATTGGATAAAAATTGTGACCAAAATCGTATTTAAATTCTGACCACTTAAATATAATAGTAGCCTTTCAAAAATGCAGGTCAAAAAAAAAAAACAAAATCTTACATCCAAACTTTATTCATTAGATAACTACAATACTTGTCAAAATATACAGAAAAAAACGATTCTGAAATCAGAGTTTTATTTGATACATAATAATTGAGTAGAAGATATATAACATTCATTATAAGTAATGAACGAGGGCGATCAAAGTAATCTGCATGAAATGGAATATAATGGTACGAATGAATTATTCGTAAAGCTTAAGTGCATAGAGAAAAAATTGAATTGTTCTATTTTCTTAATTATTTTTAACACAGACCTAAATTATTTTATCTGACGACTCCCAAAAAAGATGGAAGGGGATCAATTGATATTAATAAGTAATCATTCTATTTTAAAAAGGTTTTAGAATGAAAAGTAGTAGAAAATGAATTTTATTCCGACGTTGAGATACTAGTTTGCCTCTTCATTGACTTAAGAGCGCGCTCTCTTAATTTCTTTTCTAAATCTTCATTATTGACTTTTTCGTCTTCTTCAGGTTCACTGCCGGAACTGTCCTTTTTAGACTTGCTAGTTTTTTTGTGTTTTTTGTGTTTCTTGTGCTTCTTCGAATGTTTCTTGTGTTTTTTCGAATGTTTTTTGGACTTCTTGGGTTCATCACTGTCAGAATCTGAGGATTCGGCAGAACCGTTCTTTTCTTTGCGTTGCTTTTTCTTTGACTGTTTATCGCTTTCAGATGAACTGATATCCTTTTCACGTTTTCTAGTTTTTTTGCTTCCTTCTGAAGCGGCACTCTTCTTATCTGAAGAATTACATTCAAGCGTACCTAAACTCTTTGGTTTTATACCTGATTTAGTCTCAGCTGCGTCTGTCTTTGTACCTTTTTTGTGTTTTTCATTCACAGGAGATTTTTCCCTTGTTCTTGACGAATTACTCAAGTCCCGTTTCCTAGATTTTTTAACTTCACGTTCGGAACTCTCACTTGATCTAGATCTAGGTTTATTTCTTTCTTTTGAATTAGATTCGTCAACATCACTATTGGGACTCGTCATGGAATATGACTTACCTCTAGCTTCTGCATCAGAACTAGATGCATCTTTTTTATTTTTGACATCTTTATCCTTTTTTGACTTGAACTTTTCTGGAGAATTATCTTTAGTGCGTGACTTTTTGGATCGCTCTTCAGACAAATTAACTTTGTTTTCATCCGAACTGGAATCATCATGTTTGGATCGACTTTTAACCTTGACTGGTTTCGTTTTAACATCTTCTTCAGAGCTTGAATCATCTGAACTGGATGAATGGGTTTTTTTAACCTTTTTCATTTTTTTCGTGTTCTTTTTCTTTGTCATTTTCTTTTTTTTCTTTTTATCGTCATCAGTATCCGATGTGGATGAATGCTCTGACTCACTATCGCTCGAAGATGAAGACTTTTTAGATTTTTTTACATGTTTGTTATGAGCACGATCTTTTCGCTTCTTTAATTTCGATTTCGATTTCACTGTACTACTTTTATCCGAGCTTTCAGATTCTGACTGTGATTTGTCCGTCTTTCTTTTTGTCTTGGCCGAATCGTCAGGGAAATTTTTCGCATCGTTCTTTTCCGAACCCGATTTTTCATCTTTCATAGCAGCTTCTATTTCATGTTTTTTCAAAAACGGCGATGGCGTTCTTGACAAACTTTTATTGAAGTTTTCTGCCGATTTTTCATTCGGTTTGAATTTTGTGGTTTCATCGTCAGAATACAGAGATGTGACTTTCGGAGCGGATTTGTTCAAATCTACATTTTTCGAAGCGGTAGCTGGAGCTTCTGATGATGCCCTACTAGAACTTCTATAATCTTGTTTCTCTTTGCTGTCTCTAGCTTTGGATGAAATTCTCTCTCCGGACACGTGCCTGTCACGTGATCCCTGACGATCTCTTGAACCTAAAAAACATAACGATGGTTTCAATAAATTTCATGAAAAATTGAAATTTGATTTGAATGACATTTCGTACCTCTACGCTCCCGACTATTCCTTTTTTCTCGACTCGGTCTTCTATCTCGACTACCTCTGCAGTCGCGACTAGTACGTCTGTCTCGACTTGTTCTGTCGTGACTCACACGCCTATCACGACTGCGCCTGTCACGACTTATCCTTTTCTCTCTGCTCCAATGTCGATCTCGACTAACACGTCTGTCCCTGCTCCAGCGTCTATCTCTCGACCTTCTATCACGATCTCTACTATTTGGTCTTCTATCCTTTGATCGTCTAAATTAAAAAAAATATTAATCAATATAATAATAACTATCTTTATTCAAATTATAATCTTGTTTTAAATTACCTATCTCTACTAGATCTTTTATTTCTAGAACGACTTCTTGTTCTTCTTCTCTCTCTTTCTCTTCTTTCAAGAGATCTACGACGTTCTCGTGAACTTTAAAAAAAAATACTTGAATATTTAGGATATGAATATAAATAAAAACATACTCTAAGAACTTTAATTATTTAATACCGTCTTTCTCTGTCTCTTCGACGTCGTTCTCTATCTCGTTCCCGTTCTCTCTCTCTCTCCATTTCTCTTCTCCGCCTTTCTCTATCTCGTTCACGTTCCCTTTCTCTCTCTCTTTCGCGTTCTCTTTCCCTTTCGCGATCTACAGATCTACGAGATCGACGACTGCTATAATAAATAATAATATTAATATTAGTTAATAAATAAACATTGATAAATTCTTGGATAAAAAGAATTGGAAATGTTAAAAACCTTTCTCTTCTAGAGTGTCGATGAGGACTAGGGCTCGTCGAAGAATCTTTGTTATTACGATAATGCCTTTTTTTCTGAACAGATGTCGAAGACTTCCTAATTTCTGATTCATCTTTAGTACGACTACGGCCTGCAAATGAATTTTAAATTATTTACTACACATATAAATCGCATATTTTTATATTTGAATACATTTGTCTTTGATTGATATATTTATTAAGTACAAAACAACAAAATATGAAAAATATATTATTCTCCGTAACTACAATGAAAAACAATTTTCGATCTTATTAATTTATTATTTATGTATGATCTTACGAATGAAAACGTACCACTTTTACTCGAATCTGAACTAGAGTGTCTTTTGGGACTGGATCGCTTAGCAGTGAGTACTTTGTTTGAGGATGTACTCGATGAACTAGAATCTCGTTTTTGTTTACCGTTTTTAGCAACTTCGTGTGGAGAAGTTGATTTTTCTTTAGATGATCTGAAACAAAATTAGTTTTTATAAACTTCTGCAAATATCTATTCACAGTATAACTGTGAATCTAGTTTTTTCAATCTTCATACCTATGGATGGGAGATTTTTCTGCGCTAGATTTATTATCTGCATTGGCTGTCTTAGACTGAGAATGGTCTGTTTGATTTTCATTTCCGTGATTGTTTGAAGTTTTCTCATCCGGAATTCCAGGTGATTTGTTTCCATTTTCTAACAATAATACATATTTTTAAAATTTGTCTGAAAATAAAAGTGTCCTAAATATAATTAAAAAGTAACCTTTTTTCTCTTCATCTTTGTACAGATGCTTTGGAAGATCTGTAGCGAGACCAGGTGGACTCAGATGACCTTCCTTTTTGTCGGGTCTCACATAAGGGCTTTTGCTGCGAGTTTCTCTTCTTCCTCTAGAACGTGATCTTAAAAGATTTTTAAGTTTCAATAAAAATTGATTAAAAATATCAAATTCGATGTAATTTTTTTTACCTTCGGTGATTATCTCTGGAGCGGCGTTCTCTTGATCTAGTACGGCTCCTGTGATGATCACGGCGACGATCTCTACCACCACTCCCACTTTTTTCTTTCGCCTTTTCATCTTCTTCCTTAAAAAAGACCATTTTTCTCGTTGTTACAAAAATTCAAATCAAAAAAGAAAATTATCAAATAAAAAAATACCATTCGCTTCTTTATTTCTTCTTTTTTCTGCTGTACAAACGATTCAGGAATGCCAGTGTCGGAAGCTTGGGCGCTCAAAAGCAATTCCCACAACTCTCCCATAAAAAGTCGAGCATTTTTTCCATTCAAAAACCCAGTTAAGTTTATCTGCATTTTCTTTGGACACGGAAACTAAACAGGTAAAATTAGCATATTTATAAATGACCTAATGATCGGACGAAAATTTGCAAAAAAATTGAGATTTTATCGTTCATACAGAATTACTATACTACTTTTCAATATTCCGGGAGACCTTGACTCGATATTAAATCAAAAAGCGTTCGAAAGAAATCGAGCAAGCGAGAGACGGTTTAAGCTATGAATTTAATATTATTTTTGATCGAAACGATTACGATTGTATCACATTTTGGAGCCACCGGTCACATCTATACGTAAAATAATAACAGTATGCAATGAGATCAATGATGAAGGCGCACCGGCGGTGCGCAGCGAATGTTGGCCGTGGAGAGGAGAGAAGCGAAGGCGGCTCTGAAGATACGAAGCCAGGTCCCAGTCGGCGGCGTTCCTGCGAAGACTGCTCAGCGGTTCGTCGATAAATAAGGCTCCGTTGTCGTGCGACGAATCTGCAAGGTTTCGATTTGCTACCCAAATTATGCTGAACTTCCGGCGAACTGTGGCACCAAAACCGATCACAATCACGTTAAACCGCCTTTCGTTTGCGTATCGCGGGAGGGGGTCGGACCGTTTCGGCGCTATGATATGTACATCACGGATATTTGAACGGCGTCGAAAAGCATGTTAAAAGTTTCCAGATAGTTCTTAGGTAGTGTTCGCCGAAATACCATTTGAATCAGTAAATTGGCCAGTGCAAAGGCGGGCGAAGGCAGCAAGCAGGCGGCGGCCGGTCGGCGTTGGCAGACGGACAAGCGATCGCGCCAAAGGCTCGGCCGCAGCTTCTTCCGTCAATTATCGTATAGAGCTAATCGGGTACAAAAACAATTTCCACACTAAATCAATTTTAACCACGCCATACTTTTTCTTAGTGGTATTTCTTCATTTATATGAACTAATATGAACTAATTAACATTGAGAGTTTGTAACGTACGAGCTTTAACTAGCAAACGCAATAATATACCTTCTCTTCGAGTTGGTTGTTGACGTATTCGACTACGACGTCGTCTTCCATGTTCAGCAGCTCGGTGATCTTCTTCGTGATCCACGGCTTGATGACGTCCAGTTTCACCTTGGACATGTCGACCTGGAAAAAGAGACGTTTTTGGACAAAATTGATAAATTTGTTATTGGTTTAGTGTAGCGGTGAGTAGGGAGTGTTGGGCCCTATTACCGCATGTGTGTATGTATGATGAAAACAAGAATGCCGGGGCGGCGAGGAAGCTAATAGATGCGTAGACAACTATTCTTTAGATTGACCTCCAACGGTGGAGGTAGGCATATTGGGTGAGTGACGAATGTGATGATGGTGCATGTGAACAAGTTTTGAAGTGGTGGAAGAAATTTTTTGGAGAGTGTGATGACCAGTGGCGGTTCGTGAAAATTTGTAGAGGGGCTGCAGCAATAAAAATGAAAATAGTGCATATGTTCTTACATGAGAAATACAAAAACGTCATCAACACATACAAGAGTCAAAATATATATTGCATTTATATATCTGTACAAAAAAATATAGAAATTAAAAAAAATACTTTATACAGGGAGGACTGCAGCCCCACAGGCCTTTACGACGAGCCGCCACTGGTGATGACTTAAAATGGATTGTAAGGAAACAAAATCGATACGGGAACTGTAAGCGTTTTAAATAACTACAGACCTGCTGCGTGAGACATTCTCCAAACTTCATCTGCTTCAGCAGTTTCTTTTCTTTGTCGCTGAAGCGCGTGTCTTGCTCGGCGGTGGTGCCCTGAAATTCGGGATATGTTCAACGATGTACGTGCGTCTATCATGAGGTTATTTGGGTTTTCGCTTACCGTGTACATGATGCGGCCGGACTTCGGTTCCCGGTTAAACTTGGAGTTGTTAGCAAATATTTATTGCAGTCGAACTACACGGCTACATAGCGACATGGCCGCGAACGAAACGAAACGCATCGACGCCGGCTTGTGGCTGCCTCACCGCCTGGTTAGCGACACACGCGCTGTTGCCAACCTCTCGGATAATTGTCGAAATCGAAATTTTAGAAAATATAGCTTTTGAATTTCTGTTTGTCTTTCGAATATTTTTTAAATGTCGGTTTTTTAAGTTTTAACCTTTGAAAGGGTGCGTTAAGTGATGTCGCTTGATCGGGCGGCTGTCGTAAATTTTACGTTATCAAGTTTTCTACATGTAAATGGGTTTTTTTTTGGTTCCGCGACAACTGGTCCAAAGACAAACTGTCCGACGACAACTCGTCCAAGACAATTTGTCCAAAGGACAGTCGTTCCAACCGATAATTCCGTGTCAGTTTTTTTTCAAAAGGCCACATATCATATTCGAAGAATTTACAGAAGAAAAAGTTCAACACGATACCTAAATATGTACATTTAAAAAGTTTTAAATTTTCGATCTCAAAATTGTTGTTGACTCCGACTCCACTGCCCTGGTTACAAGTAATCACATTTTTTTTGGTAATAATAAAATTGATAGCAGCGCAAGTTACTTAGCATATCAAAACAATTTGTTTATTGAAAAACAATCATTCGGTCCCCTTCTGGGACATAGTCGTAACTTATTGAATCCTGAATTTTAAACTAAATTTTGAACTCTTGATCCCGATTAGAAAATTCTCAATCTCGAAAATTCATAATCGCTATTCCCAATCTCTCATATTAAGCTAAATATTTTTTACTAACAATGAATCTTTTTTTCAAGACAACTTACATAAAATCTTTTTTCAAAAATCACTGTAGGACTTATTTTCGGAGAAAAAAAATAAATTCATTATTCATATAAACCTTTTATTCATCATGCATACAAATATTAAATCCTATCAATTAATTTTTCATTTGTTTTACAGCCCACAAGTACGCATTATCGAACATTCTTTGCCATGGAGAACGTAAATCATGATTGTACTTCATTTCGTATGGACACTGCCAAGTTATGGTGCATCGCTCCGGATGAGGCATTATAGATAGATGCCTTCCGTCCGTCGAACAGATACCAGCTATTCCGACTGGAAAAAAATAATTCAAATAATACCTCGAATCTCTTCAATTTGATCTAGTTGGATGTGAAAAACTTACATGGGCTGCCGTTCGGATTCATCGGATACTTTTCAGTATGATTACCGTCATCGTCCACATATTGAAGACATATTTGGTGGTTACTTTTTAATTTCTCTAATATTTCAGGATTTTTAAATGAAAATTTCCCCTCACCGTGCGCTACCCATACGCCCAATACTGAACCTTCCATGCCTCTGAACCAAACCTCAGTCCCCTTTCCGGGGTTGATTGAAACACACGACCAACGACATTCAAATCTAAATGATCAAAAGATTTTCACATATACATACACACATTTTGAGTTGAGTGAAAATTTTGTAGACTCACCTTTCAGAATCATTATGATCTAGAGTTATGTGAGGAGTTTCTATATGATCTACGTTTGCTTTGATCCAGCCGATCAACGGCATCAGTTGACATCCATTACAGACTCCTAGAGAAAATGTATCTTTCCGAACGCTGGCAAAATGATCAAACTGTGCAAATAGATAACTATTGAATAATACGCTGCCGGCCCATCCTTTTGCCGATCCCAGAGTATCTGATTGAATAATTTTATGTTAATTCTTAAATGACCATATTGTACATTGATTTCGAACCGTTTCAATATTTTTACCAGCGTAACTAAATCCTCCTGGAAATACAACACCCTTGAACTGATCTAATGTAATGGTTTTAGCTATCAAATCACTCATTGTTATATCGTATACTTCAAAGTTTGATTTCATCAAAGATGCAATCATTTCACGGTCACCATTTGTACCTGCATATTATATTTAAATCATTTGATGTGAATATATTTATAAAAATCATTAAATAGAATTTAAAAAAACCTTCTTCTCTTATCACGGCAACTTTGATATTAGGAGAGCTTTTTAATATAATATTTTCAGAATTAAAATTAACAATGTACTTTGGGCCAGTTCTGTTCTCAAAATCTAAAATATAATTTTCAAGTGAAATTTTAATGCAATAAAATGTAAAATAATCTGTTAAAGTAAAATTATACTTGTCCATTCTTCTTCAACACATTTTGCATTAGCTTGGCATAACTCTAACTTATAGCTAATTTCTTCCCAGAGTCGGAATAGTTTTACAAGTTCTGATTCCAACACTTTTACACCGTTGTATGTGAATGTAATAGGTGCCTTCATACCGAAACCTTTTGTAAAACCGATGTGATGGTATTTAATACCGTTGTTTTCAAAGGTTTTAGTGCAATAGTCGAAATTCACAGGATCAATTTCCAATACAACACCCAATTCTTCATTAAACAACGCTTCTATACAGTTAACATTTGGAATATCAAGTTCGATTTGAACACCTCGCAATCCAGCAAAGGCCATTTCTAATATACACGTTATGAAGCCCCCATCACTAATATCGTGACCAGACAATAATTTTCCTTCTGTGAAAAAAATTACAATTAGTTTTTTCAAAGTAAAAGAATTCAAATAATAAAATGACAACCTTTGAGCAAAATTTGGATAGTGTTGAAAATATTTTTTAAAACGTTAGCACAATCAACGTCTGGAGATTCATTTCCTTGTTGCTTATAGCAATGCGCTAATGCAGTGCCCCCCAACCTAAATTTTATTTTTTCGTGAAAATCCATATTATTGTATATTGTTTTAGCAATAAATATGTTTTACCTGTATTTTCCGGGATTCACAGGTACCCAAAGCAAAGTCGAATTGTCCATTTTCAAACATGGTTGCAATTTCACTGTGATGTTTGGACACGGAGCATATGTAGAAATAACAAGTGTACCAGGAGACTGAACTAATATAAAAAAAAGCAAATAAGAATAAATCCACAAAAGTGAAAATTTGATACAACATATTTTTTTTACCTCTAGTCCCTTTTACACCAGCAGACATCGATAATGAATCTTTGCCACCGTCTACAGCTATACCGAGTTCTGCCATTATTGTGCACATCGCTCTACAAGCTATTGCTAATCTACCACCTTCTACGCCTGTTTTTCCACTCCACATCCAATTTCCAGAACACTTCACGTCTTCTAGGCATGTTATACCGGCAAAGACCTGATTTATCGATTTTTAGTGAATGTCTATAAAATATTAAAGAATTGATGGAAAAATTGTGCTTTACCAAGTTAGTTAATGCTTCTCCTACGGCCATTCTTGCACCCACTTCAGCATTGATTATTCCTTTCATTGGTTGAGTACCAATAGAAGTGGCTGCTCCGACGAGATCTGAATGTGAAAGAGCTATCATTCCGTAATCAGCAAGCGGAGTATGCAAAGGTCCAACACATTGCTGCTGAGCAATCAATCCGGTGACACATCTATCCACCTTTTAAAAAGAATATACAAATTTCATAGAAATCATATGTTATAACAAAAAAAGTAAGTATAATATTTATGTATACTATTATATATTATTATGCACCTTATTTGTGAGATATCTCTTACTCCCTACTGAAGTCAATTTGAATACCCTACTAAGAGTTTCCATTACATTTAAAGACGGCGGCAATGTCAAAGGAATTAATTTCTTGGGCTCGGTAGATAAATTGAAAACTTTTCTAGGCATTTTTCCTGAAATGTACAATGCAAAATTAAAATATCTATCCATCTTGAAATAGAAAAATATTTATTTTACCTAACACTGCTTCCAAAGACAGATCGAAAGGCAAAGATATTTCTTTCAAATTGTTTTTATATTTATCAAAATTTTCAATACAATCTTCAATGAGCTTCACATGTCCATCGTCAGTAACTGAACCCACAAATGAAACCGGACATCTCTCACGAGCACAGATATCTATATTATTTTTCAATAATTCTGTAAGCTGCAAAGCGAAATTTTATAATAAAAATGAAATACCTTCAAGTAACTTTTTATCAGTTTTCGTGCAGAGGATAGCATTATTTTCTTGATATTCAGCTCCCCATAACTCCATTGTAGTTATTGTGGGATCGCCCAGATGAAATTGTTTAGTAAAAATAGTGGCACCTTTGGGTTCAACTAATTCTTTGAGAACGTTTCCATTTCCACCTGCTCCCTGATCGTGTATGGCTAAGAGCGAAATATAATAATTAAAATGGTCTGAAATAAAAGAAAAAGTTTGAATGAAATTTAATTTACCCAATATAGGATTTTTTGACGTCTCCAAGCACATTCTGATGATTCTATTTAAGCGATTTCCCATTTCTGGATCCCCTCTTTGTACTGCACCGAAATCTAATGCTGCACTTCGTTCATCGTCTCCTTGAACTGCCACTGATGATGCAGCACCGCCTCCAACGCCAATACGGTAAACCGGTCCGCCCAACTTTACAACTAACATATCTAAAATAATTGGATGATATTAGGGAAAACTCCAAACGGGGCTATAATTAAAAAATTACACCTTTTTCCGGTTTAATTTTATCAATCATATCGTGAGGCATGTGTCCTATTCCACCGCTGAACATAACGGGTTTTACATATTCTTCTCTCACACCTTCAGCATTTTTGAGACCGTACGATATGACAAATCCAGTTATGACCGGCTCGCCAAATTTATTTCCATAATCAGACGCACCGTTACTAGCTTCTATTAGAATATCTAAAGGAGAAGCAAAGTTGTACGGATATTCCCATGTATTGTCTTCCCAGGGTAACTCTAAATCTGTAATACATATGGATGAAATAAATATTTGATCAATTTTTATATTAAAGAAAATATAAATGAAAGATTACTCGGCAAATTTAAATTTCCAACACAATAACCAGCCGTTCCAGCGACACAATGACCTCCTCTACCTACCGCTTGAACATCTCTGATCCGACCTCCAGTTCCAGTAGTCGCACCACTAAATGGCGATATGGCTGTCGGCATATTATGTGTTTCTGCAGTGAATATTATATCTGATTTGATTTTATTGATTACAATTTTTCCGGGGCCAGACACGTTCGAAGCTATCAGTTTATCGTGAACAAATCCTTGGATGGCACTAATAAATAATTGATTTATTTTAATTTGATATATTTCATAAAATGAAAGTATTTCGTGCACCCGAATACCTGCTATTGTCACTAAACTTTATCACGTTATTTGCATTCGAGGTCTTTTGAGTTTCCATTATCATTTCTATCAAAGATTTATCATAATTTACACCGTCAATGAAAAGTTTCCCCTAAAAATAAGTAATAAAAAATTTGTTCATTTTAAACGTTCATATGCATTATAAAACAGATTTGTAATAACACCTTAAAAAACCAGTGCCTTGAATGTTCACTATTGCTTTGTGCAAGATCAAAACATTCAACGCTGGTGGGGTTCCTTTTTAACTTTTGTAAAAACATTTCGGTGTAAAAATCTATATCCCATTCGTCGAAAGCTAAACCTGTAAAAGTGCATATGAGAACAAAACGGTTTTTACAAGTGTTCATAATATAATTGTACCTAATTTTTTGTTAACATCTTGCAGTGCATTTTTGCCTCCTTCTATCAACGGAACAAAAAACCAAGGTTCTGGATTATTATTTAGAGATTCGTTAAAACTATTACGGGGTAAATTTTTACAAGTATAGACACAGTGAGTCATTCGATCGTATAAAACAGAAGAAAGGTCCTCTATCAATTCTTCGTTACAATTTTTTCTATCCATCGTAACGAGATAGCGATGAGACGTTTCAAGCCTCGATATACCTCGTAAATTCATATTAACACAAATTTGAACAGCGTTTGAAGAATCGGCCGTTGAAAAATTGAACCTAAACATGAAACAAAACTAATAAAATAGATTTTTAAATGCATACAGTTTACTGGTCGATTCAATACCTCGGTCCGCATTCGATCACTCGCTGATTTTCTTCGATATTAGAAAAAACTGTTTTGGTGTTAACACGTTTCGAATCGAACGGATGCGATAGCAACCATTTTAACTTTTCGAGTTCTTCCTTTGAAAAACTTCCAGGATCACGATCAGTTTCTATGTGGTAACATATTTCGACGGAAACGTCTCGAACGAAACTTTGACGATTTTGTAATTTCTTTAAAATTTCTTCAGTTTTGCGTTCGTTGAAAGCCGAACTTTTGAAGAATCTCAAAATCGTCATGTTGCGAACTGAAATTAAAAAAGTTTAATACAATAAGTTATTTACCATATGTTTTTATGAATTATTTCTAAATCGAGACGTCAATATTATTGATCTAATTATTGAACGAGAAAGGTCAGGGTGATAAATATTGTTGTTGGTGCATATTTGAGATTCCGAAGAATGTTAAAACTTTTCATCTCTTTATCGAATCGATTCGAAAACAATTCCACGTGACCCAATTCGAACTTTTAATTATGTTACAAAAATTAAAAGTTTCGTGTCGCAAAAAAGTTAAAAAAAAACTCAACGGTATTATTTATCAGTAGATAAAAGTTAAAATAAGAATAGAAAACCTATCGAAGAATACTATGCGAATCGACAAACAGTCGTCGCAGAAAAGATGAGATTCCTTCGAAGAGTGACCTGGCGACGTACCGCTGTACAAATGTACTAGGTACTGATTGTTAGTACGTTGCACACACGCGGTTATCGCCAATAATACATACATACATACATATAAATAATTGATTTTGCAATAAAAAATAGTGCAAACTAGAAAATACATATACTTTTTTGATGTGCTCACATACGCGATATTGGCACATATCGACAGTAGCACACACGACACGTTTTAGGACAATTGTAGAACTGCACGATCCAATTAATGAATCATATTCTAAAAAATTTCTAATAATAAAATACAGTAAATCCTCCCCCTATAACGTTAAGATAGATACCACGTTAGAGGGGGGAATATTATGAGAGGTTAAGGTATTTCAATTTTGTTTTTCGATTTGAAGGAAATAAGTAAATTGAACATTTTTATTTTTCTTTTTTTGCACATTTTTACATGTTAACCAGTGAAAATGACTTGACTAGAAATAATATAAGTGTACTTTATAGGCATTGATGTAGTGCTAAAAAAAAATAGTCTCGGAACGCTCAATTTTTACATCCCCCTCCAAGGCAGATTATTTTCAAAGTTTCTTTCTTAATATACGTATTCACAAAAAACTTTCTCATATTTAGAAAAAAACGGAGCGCGTTCCGGCTTCGGGAAAAGTGCCGGAACGCCATTCCGGCTCCACTACACCACTGGTTATAGGGCGTTTTACTGTATATACGAAGTATTTTTGAGTTTTTATCGTGTTGTGGCTGCAAGTGAAGGTTGGCAACAGTGTATCTGTCGCGCAGTTTATCGTCGGTTTGGGCGCGCGATTTGACAGGAAAATGTCGGATCTTCCGTTCAAAGCGGAATATGCGAAGAGCGGCCGCGCTTCGTGCCGCGGCTGCAAAACGCCGATTCCTCAAGGGAGCCTCCGCATTGCGGCCATGCTACAAGTATACCTTTCGCCTTTCGCTTAACCGTCATACATATCGTAACTAACCTCTCCTTTTTGTTGCAGTCGGCTTTCTTCGACGGAAAGCAACCCAATTGGTACCACGACAAATGTTTTTTCCTAAAGCAGAGACCCAAAACTGTCGCAGACATCGCTTATTTTGCCACCTTGCGATACGAAGACCAAGAAACCATCAAAAAGAACATCGGTGAGTTCCATTTTCCCTCTTTTACGAGTTTTTGGCTTTTCAATTCATTCGTGCATACCCGTCTACAGAGTCACAATCCACTGGAGTCGTTATGCCTGAAGCCAAATCCAAGAAAAAAGGCAGCAAACGTTCGGCAAACGGAAGCTCTTCTCAAGCGTCTCTCAAAGACTTCCAAATCGAATATTCCAAATCGAGTCGGGCCACTTGCAGAGTTTGCGACATCAAAATAACCAAAGTAAACCTCTCTAGAATCACAGACTCAATTATCACGATCGCATCAATCTTACGTTTCTATTTCAGGGCGAAGTGCGCATCAGCAAAAAAGTTTTCGACACTGAAATCGGTCAAAAGTTTGGCGGACAACCCATGTGGCACCATGTCGGATGTTTTGTAAAGGATCGTTCGAGTTTGTTGTTTTTCGGGAGCGGAGACATGTTGCCGGGATTCGATTTGTTAAAAAAAGAAGACCAAAACAATGTGAAGAGCGAACTACCGTAAGCGCTTATTTTGCCGATGCTAATCCACGTTGCTTTTCTGTTTAACTTTCTCTTCTGTTTCAGAGCTTTGAAAAACGACGAAGTTCCTATTAAAAAAATTAAACAAGAACCCGTGAGCAAGGAGGAAAAAAAGGTTATGAACAACGAAGAGAAAATTCTGAAAGCTCAAAATGTACTCTATTACAAATACAGGCATGAAAACGTTTTGTTTCGTATATATTTTGATGGGGAAGTTATTTTTCATTATTGAAACTGCAATTATATGAAATCTTTCTATATATGACATAGTTGATTTTGAGATGTATCTCAAATCGTAAAGGATTTCAAACGACACAAAATTGAGTCCTTTGACTATTAATTGGGTCATTTGTAATAGACGTTAATTTCTTCTTTAACTAAATGCTAAAAAATATAATGAAGAATTATTTTTCAAATTATGCACCTGATTCAATCGATATGTCAATAAACATTGTTTTTTTATATACTCAGGGATCTTCTTGAAAAAAATCTTTCGAAAAAAGAAATGAAGCTAGTTCTTGAATTCAACGATCAACAAGTTCCCGCCGGAGAAAGCAGAGTTAGTTGATTTTCTTCTTCGTATCCTCTATTAATTTGAAAAATTTTTTTTAGCATGCTATTTATATTTACAGATGCTTAACGGAATTGCAGATATGATGTGTTTCGGTGCACTGTTACCTTGTGATATTTGCAAAAACGGTCAATTATATTTAAATACAAATGGTTACATTTGCAAAGGTATATAATTATTTCATGTTTTGTTATTGGTTTAGATTTTCATTGCTCAAGAGTAAAAAACAAATTTATGAAACTTTCAATTACATAATGAATGAATCTAAATAAAATGAATCCAATTTCAGGTAATCTTACTGAATGGACAAAATGTAGCAATGTGACCAAAACTCCCGGAAGAGTTCCTTTTAAAATACCAGATTCTCTGGAAGAAAACTTAGCGTTCAAGAAATATAAATTTAAAAAGCAAGAGAGGAAATTTATCGATGAAGTACCTTCGACGTCTCAAACGGTCAAAATTGAAAGTGATTTAGCAAGGTTAATTTTCTTTTGTGTTTTAATAAATGCCGTACAAATATTGAACAAATTTCAAATACGTATATTTGTTATAGACCTAATAATGATAAGCCCGCTCCGCCTTTGAAAAACCTCCAATTTTTCATACACGGCTACAGTTCTAAAATTAAAGAAAAAATTAAAATTAAAATCTTAAAACTAGGAGGAAGTGTTCCGTCCAAAATTACACCAACTTTAGCTGCAGTAGTCAGTACACATGAAGAGGTCGCAAAATTATCTAATAAAATTTTAGTAGCACAAGAATTTGATATTCAAGTCTTGGAAGACAGTTTTTTCGATCTGATCAAACCTGACGGAACTGTGTCTGAAACACTTAAATTAATCGACGAACATAATATTTCATCTTGGGGTTCCAGTGTACGTTTAATTGTTGATTTTTTCGTTCACTATTAGTTAATAAATCAAAAAATGTTTATATTTTTTTCCTCACCGATTGTTTCATGTTTAGGCTGCAAGCAGAATTCCCAAAGATGTTTTGGATGGAAAATCTAATAAATCCAAAAGTATCTATTCGAAATCATCATCTGTGCCCACTAGATTGGTGATCAAAGGTAAATTTTCGAAAATAATTTTTAATTATATTTTTCACACTCTGGATAAATTATGGCTACTATTTAAATAGTCTGAATTTAAATACGATTTTGGTCAGAATTTTTATACCATTTATCAGAATTTATTTGACATTGGTCAGAATTTTTATCAAAAACGGTCAGAATAAATATTGAATGGTCAGAATAATATTAAGAACCCTAACCTAACCTATTCTGACCATTTCGTTATTAAATT
>JAOXNN020000067.1:412196-427496 GCA_028571205.2 Hydropsyche betteni | reverse complement strand
AATACATACAATGACAATTAAATTTAATAAAAGTTTTATCACAAAAATCAATAAAAGTTCAAGGTGAAAAAATAATCAATCACAGCTGCCACTCTGTCATTGTAACTGCAAATAGCCAATAATTCGCAGTTAGTGCAACTGCAAATAGCCTCAACCTAATTTCATACCCTTCATCAAAAGCCCGCTAAATTTTCACGCTCCGCACGGGAAGAGTCACGTTTCACTCCCGCTCGAGCCAACACTCAAACCAGCCAATAGACAATCCGAAAGTTCCGCCGCGAAATTCGAAAACTCGGCGCGCTTCTCCGGCGCGCTCTTCCGGCGCGCTTTTCCGGCGCGTTTTTCCGGCGCCCGAGCTTTCCGCCTACCTTTGGTGAAGTGGAAGACCAGCCCGGAGACGATGGCGACGACGACGACGATCGTCGAGCCGAGGAGGAAGCTGCGCGCGTACCTCATGGCGGACGAGCGGCGGCCAACTGCCAACTGCCGATCGTCTCTTATCTCCGCCCTTCGTCCAGCCGCCCGCGCGCAGTGTGCACGCGTGCCGATGTGTGCGCTATGCGTGCGCGCGTAGAGTTCAAGTTCCCGCGTCGGCGCGGTTTGTTTTGTTTCGACGCTTTCCTTTACGGCCGGTGATTAGTACGCTTGGTTTTAACTGCTTTTGGAAGGTGTGTTGTACGCGGTGAGGTAGTGTTAAAAAAAAAGCGGTGGAGTAATATATATCTCTAACGATAAGGCGATGCGCCCACCGCGATTTGTAGTCGCGGCGATCGTTTGGTCGCGAAAATGGAACACATCGTTTTAGGTTGAAGTGCGCCCAAAAACTATATGGGCGCATTTTAACCTAAAACAATGCGTTCCATTTTCGCGACTATATATAATGGCGGATTTCTGTGTGTTCGATGACGCTCGCGACTTAAAAATGAACGACCCGTCGATACGATCATTTTTCTGGATTAAAAAATCGCAGTTCCCCGGCCGGGACTCGAACCCGGTTCGTCTCACATGCAAAACGAGCAACGAAACCTCGATGCCAAAACCAACTTGAGTCAATGCCATTTTTTTTTTAAATATGTACTATAAAATTATTGAAAATTATTCTAATATGGTATTTATGCGTATACACTTAGCTTCTATAATATCTTATGAAATAAAACGATAAACGTGAACGGAATATACGTATCTATTGATTTATGTAATAGGGAATAGCGTGTCTACCTAACGAATATGCAATACGGCGTATATTCGTTCAAATTTGTAAAAAAGTGTCGATTGGCTGCATGTTCGTTGGGAAAGCGTCTTTATTGACTTATGCAATACGTCGATTATTACGCAGTGGAAATAATATTTGAATCCCCTATACATAATCACGGATGACAGATGTCTGTGTTTGTTTGTATGCCGAGGCTCTCGACTTATCGTTCCAATTTGGCCTGTATGCCGTTAAAGTATAACGGCTATAATCGCTACACGAGAACGGCTATAACGCCAGCTCCGAATTTAGTCTTTATGATCATTATAATAACGGCTATAATCTTATCCTATATAATCTTATCCTATTTAATCTTATATTCTGGAGACATTTCGCAAAACCACGGTTATAAAATATGTTTGTATATATTCAATTTTTGTTTTATTACATCACGCAACGGCACGGTTATAAAATAATTTTCTACAAATATATTCAATTTTTATTTTATTAAATAATAGTATGGTTATCAATTCACAGCCGATGTTATTAACATCGGGTCTATATACTAGTGTTCTACTAAACTTCAACAAAAAAGCTAATAAAACTGACGAGGGTTGACAATTTTCAAGGTCAAAATTTCAGCTGCCGTTCCTAAATACACGATGTTTTTGTTTTTTTTTTTTCATCAATTTCCGAATCTTTTGTGAAAATAAGTGTCAAATTTGAGCATAATGAATGAACGAGGGGCATGTGTTTCACACTTGACCGCTCCCTTCTCTGCTTGGTCCATTATTTATTTGTCGATTTTTTTTTTACCTTCCCTATTACATTCAGATGTCTTAAAATACTTAATTTTGAAGCTTTGCGGTCTATTGTTAAATTCCGAACAGTTTTTTGAAATGTAAATTTTTTATAATGGAGCGGCACTCCACTCGAAATAAAGTGGTGGAGCGGCGCTCCAGTGCGCTCCTGCCCCACTACACCACTGGTTATAGAGACTTGTAAAAAAGGATGATTAGGACTCCCGAATGTTGGTCGAATTCGAATAACGGATATCAAAAAAGGAGGTATTCGAATCATTAGCGGCTCGTGAAAATTTGCAGTGGAGGGTCTGCAGCAATGACAACGAAAATAGTACAAAATAAAAAAAAACTTCATCAACACACACAAGAATAAAAATATGTATGGTATTTATACATCTGTACAAAACGAATTTAAGAATTAAAAAAAAAAAATAATACAAGAAGAGCTGCAGCCCCGCAGCCCTTTAGGACGACCCGCCACTGATTCGAATATAGTCTCTTAAATATTCGGCGAGTTTGAATAACGGATATCAAACGAGGAGGTATTCGAATAAAGTCCTCTTGGTTATTACTGGAAGTGGGGGTGTGATGTAGAGACTTGTAAAAAAAGGGTTGGTTAGGACTCTTAAATGTTTGGCGAATTTGAATAACGGATATCAAATGAGGAGGTATTCGAATATTCGAATGTATTCGTTAATTTTTTAAATTTTGATTTTAAAATTAATTCGTTATGAACACCGGGTGTTTTCGTCGGCTGCTTTTGCATATATATTTTTTTTAATGATAATGCAGCGCTGTCGAGTAAATGATAGTTTTAAATTTTGTGTGAGTATAAGTAATATGTATAGGTTTTGTCAAGTTTTCCTATATAACGCATATGATTGTTATATTTTATTTAATATTTTTTTTTATAAAATACCCACAATTTTTCAAAAAAACATCCATCATATGACTATTTTCATAGTATTATAATTAATGAAATACGATATTCTTTGATTTGACTTTGATACGATAATTTCAGTTGGTAATTTTTACATATTGTTACAAACGAACAACGAATATGAAAATCAAACTTATGGATGATCATGTTGTTCTAGTATTATATAATACTTATTTCTACATATTTAAATTCCACAATCTATAAAAAAAATATATTTCCGACGGTTGCATTCGATTTGATAAAGGTTAAATTTGGAATGTATAATCTGTATTATTCGGATCATCTTTCCTCGAGAAAAAAATAGATTACTCAACGTGAAAAATAAACGATTTTCACTATGCATATATTATAGAAACATGCATGCATATGCATATTAAACTAGAGAAGTTTTTGCTGTCTGTTGAGCTTCGCATGTTTACATTCCAAGCATAGGTACTATTACGTAAACTTTTAGAATTAATTTTGATCCACTTAATATTTTAATATAAAGGAAGTGAGAACTATTACGGTAAAATGGTGAAAATTTACTCGCACGTAGTGAAAATTGAAACGATTTTCAATTTAAGTGTGGGCAAAGCCTTTGAGAAGACAAATATCTGCTTTTCATTACACATTTTCAACGTGAATGTGTAATAAAGCAGCGAAAACGCACTAACATTTCGTGAAAATGTTAAACTTGTTAAGGCAAACCTTCTCTATGTTCGGGAAATTGCTTTGAAAATCTTTTATACTTTTATTATGAATATGTCTTTGATAAAATCTCAAATTCAATTTATTTTTATATCGAAAATAAAATAAAGCTCTTGAATATTTTTTTATATTTCAACAGATGATTGACGTTTATAATATCTTGTTAAAATATTTATTTGAAACCGGAAAAATTATTTTTAGTTCAATGTGAAAAGTTCGGAACTAAGAATTTATAAAATAAATTACTTTCAGAATTATCGTAAAGGAAAATTCGATTTGAATTTTTGCGTAACTTGCAAAACCGACAAGAAGTTTCGTTCTAAAAAGCGAAAGTGTCACGGTGTTTTTAATAATAATTTATTAATGTTTTTTGTTAAATCAGTTCGGGATCCGAATTCATAAAATTTTGCCACGACTTTAAATATAATAAATTATATGAGCATATTTTTCCTTTTTCGTATTAAAATCGAAAATGAACGTATCATTTTTTTTTCGATATTGTCCACAACCTTCGGAACGTTATTGAATGCTCGTTTTTTTTTTCAAATTCCATCTTTTATTTACGTGAGAAATTTCGGCAGTGTAACGAAAATAATCGATCTTAAAAATTCATGAGTCAATCTCAATAAAATAGTGGACTTTAAAATTAATATTGAACATTTCTTATTTATAACGATATTTTACTATCTTCATAATAAGAATTTTTAACGATAGCCAGAGAATTTGAAAGAGTAAATATTTACGAAAATTTCCGATAAGGATTCCTACATTAAAGTTTTTTTTTCTTTTTCTCAAACTTGTTGAAAAAAATCATAATTTTTAATGAATCAAGATAAAAAAAATTGATTAAAATATATTAGATTATATTCGATTTATTTTCAAATCTTTTACTAATTTATTTACTTGCACAATTAGACTTTTTTAATAACAATACTAAAATAAACCTCGAGAAGCTTTGGGCAAAAAATAAATATAATTTCGAGAGCAAAGAATTTATTCAAATTAAATATAAACACACTTAATTAATTAATTAAAACATAGGCATATAAGTATAGAGTTAATTATTATAAAAAAAGATTACAAAATCACAATTCGAAACGCAAAAAATTATAATAGTTCACTTGGAAAATACGACACAAATGCGACATCACCTCCTACACTGACTAGACATTGAGCCTGAAAGATTCATGAAATTAGTTGCTGAAAAAACCAATGAAAGTAATGCAATCATCTCGATATTAATTACCTGATTTTTGTGAGGATTGTCGCTCAATATCAATTCTGTCATGTAAAATGCGACAACGGCATTACCGCCTAGCGCCGTTACGTGTGCTCTAACAACCGCTAGCACCTGATAAGTGATGAAATTGATAAAAAAACTAAAATTGTATGAATTATATATATTAAATTTTTTCGTACCTCACTGATGAAAGTATGTAAAAATCCACTCAATCCTCCTTGTTCTCTTACACTAGTGCTCTCTCTTACAAAAATAAAATCTAAGTTGCCGAGATAATGTAATATCTTTCCTCCGGGTATGCTTGCGAGAGGAGTCATCACTACGCTTGGTCTCCACTCGTTAGGAGTTTGGTTTTGTAAATTGGAAACCACTCCGTGCCCAGGTGATTCTTGTTTATTTAAGTTAAGTTTGTTCAATCCGATTTTGTTATTTATGTCAGTAGACGCTTCTTCGTCTAAAGAAAAAATCATTTCGCTTGATTCAGATTTTTTGACAGGACATTCTGCAGAAGTATCTTTATCCGTTTTTTTATTATCTAAAGTGTTTTGGGTTTTATTGTCGGACAATACTGCAGATTCACTTATACCAAGAGCCATTCCTGTAACCACCAATTGTATTTCATCCTGAAAAAAAAAAACGGAAAAAACCAGCTTGAAAATCGATTATCATGATAATATAAGTAAAATTTTTTGTGTTAAAGGTTAATTAACTGCTTCTGGGAGATCAAGTCGGAATCGTAAATCACATACTGCACAAGGTACCATTCTTCGTAATTTGAAATAAACACTTTGAAGTAAACTACAGAAAAAAAACAATGAAAATCATACTAGTTGAAATATTCTTGTGAAATTTATGACCATTACAGACCGATGAAAGTGTTGATGAAGAGAAGTAGTCGGCGAAGCAAGACGAGCACGCCACAATTGAGTGAACATTTGCAGATGAGCCACCGAACCTAGCGTTTCACAACTTGGTAGACCAGGTACACTTTGAGTGTTAACCACATGCACTCCTGCAGGTGGACGAGCTTCAGTCAACATTTTCAGTACTTCTAAATCTTCGGCATCATCAACCTAACCCAAATTAAATCGTATATTGAAAGTATTTTCGAAACTATTCCTATAAAATAAAAATAAAATATGTATATATAATACCTCTAGAACACATGTATCTTTATTACCCGCATTGATTTCCATATCTGGAAGTTCTTCTTCAGATTCTTCAGTATCAGAAATTATTTGACCTTTACTATTTGCTTCAGCTTCCTAGAAAAATGATTAAAATACCTCGGTTGTTTCATTTGATTAGATAAATTTCGATTATAATAAATAATATACCATATTGAGATGATAAACATTTCTGTTAATGTGAAGGGCATCATCAAGACCACGCTGCAATGCTCTAAGCAAACGAGGATCACCTGCCGCACGTAATTTTGGGCCTCCAGCTCCAGTTCCCAATGCAGCTAAGAGTACTCCTGTTCCTACTCCAACTGCTGCTACGACAGTGGCACCGACAGCTATTGTGGTCTAAAACATTATTTATAATATGAAAATTTTTAAATCAAACAATATGTAATTCAAAACCATACCTTTAGTCCGAAAATTGCGTTCATCCCACGAACTCGCAACTTAGCCAAAAGCAAACGATGCAATTCATATTCCAAGAATGGCAATTGATCTGATATATCTCTCGCTGCTGGTTCACCACGCTGTGGCACTCTTGCTCTACTAGCCACAGCTTGAACCAAACAACCTCTGCCCACTAAACTTAATCCATCAATCGGTTCAATCGAACACAACATAACACTAGGAACACGGCTTTTTCTACACATAAAAACATATATACATATATTACACACAAACATAAAATACTTTCAGAAGCAATAAAGACAATTATTTTACTTGCAAACAGCACATTTAGATACGCTGACACTAAACGGGACAGAACCACTATTATAAGGCAAATGACAAGGCCCGCATCGCTCGCTTATTCTTTTTCTACTTCCCTATAGAACAAGAATGAAAATGAAAAACAAAAAAAATTCAATTGTATTAATTAACAGTGGACTTACTACATGGGGTTCAGTGGTACATTTAGGATTTGGGATATTCGATGTAGTTTGTTCGATTTTATCAAAATCAGTTCGGTCCAACGAAGACGTTTGCGTAAGTTCTCTATTTCCAGGTTCGTGTTCTTTTATATCTTTTACATGTTCAGAATTATTCGTTGTCGCTATGAAATAATGTGTTAACATATTTTTACTTATGAAAATTGATATAAAAACGGTAATATAATAAAAGAAATACCAGGATATGAATTAGTGTAAGGCAATGCCGTAGAAATACGTAAATCTATTACAGCAGCAGTTCCCGTTGCCGATAACACGCATACATCATCACTATAATACAAAAATGTTATTATATGAAAAGTATAATATACAAATATGATAATATTCATTTACCATATTGTTGTAGTTTCTTGATATGCCAAGACAGCATTGCAACGAAGAGCTCGCATGTGAGATCTTACTTCTGTGCGAAGCTCGCTCCACCAAGCGTCTCGAGGAGCCGGCTCTTCTGGATTGGGAACGCGTTCCAAAAGTTTAACCGATCTGGCTGCCACTGCACCTCCTTCAATAAAGAGATGAATGCATTTAGATTACCAAAAAGGGATTTTGACTATCAATAAAATTTACCTAAGTGTAATATAAATCCTGGAGGGAATTTGACGATTGTGAGAAAAGGGTACTCAAGCAAATCTAAATTGTCTTGGTTCATCGAAGCTCTCAATACTGCAGTACCACAAACCCCAGTCGTTAACGAACCTCCTGAAATTTGGAGCGATATATAAATTTCTAGCATTAAATTTTAAAATTATTACTCACACTGAATCTATTCGCAAACTCAAAGGTTGCATATTACCAGTTTCATATGAAAACAAATAGTCGAAGCAAATACTACACATAATACATACATATCTTGGAAAATCTGTATACTTAGAGTATAAAGAAAAGCAATTAAATAAAATAAAAAATCGAATAATACATTCCGTATATTTTAAAAACCGGTTTTTATGAAAGGAATATGTACTAATAAATTTTTATTATGTAAAAGTTTAAATTATAACCGAGTTTCTTTGAAAGTATATTTACGATCAGATTTAATGAATAGTGTTTGTTTTATAAAATAACAATTTAAAAATTCGACATAAAAAAGCAATATTTATTTAAGAGAAAATATGTGAAAAGAAAGATAATGTTAATAGATCGTTTTTTTGATGAAAAATCAAGCAACTAACACATTTTCTTTTGATGATTTTAGGGCATGCTGTAAGTAAATAGTTTGGAATAGAAATTTATGAAACACAAGTAATATAAACACATTTTAGTTAATATAATCTCTTAATGATCTTAAAGAAAAAAAAACTTATTTTCTTATATACAAGTTAAGAAAGTTATTGATAATATTAAATTATTGCTTTGTATTTTTCCAGTAAGATAATTGAGTAACTAAACAAAATTAAAAATCAATATTTGATGCTAAACATAATATTTGCAAAATAGAAATACTCATCTTCACAAACCCAGACCTCGCTTTGATTCAAAACAATCTGAAGAAAAAACTTTACGAAACAAAAATTTTTCATCAGTCGGTTTTTACTTACCCAAAACTAATTTCAATGAAGAAAACAAATTATTATATTAATCGTTAATGAAACAAGTCGGGGTCTAGGTACACAATATTTGGCATTAAATATGCAACACCATAATATTACACATGGGATGCAATTCCATCGAACACAATATCGTAAAAAAGACTGCAAAAGAAAAGAAAACAAATAAAAATGCAAATAAGTGATACATTTAGAAGGCACCATTTAAATTATTTCAATTTGTAACAACTAAACATTCAGATACTCAGGTGCAAATATAATCGCTATCATAACAAAAATAAGACAAGTCTGATGCAATTGCTAATGTTTTATATTTTGTATTTTTGTAATTTAATCATAATTTTGCCTTCACCATATGAATAGTTTCGACAATTTTTATTATAAAACTAATCATGTTTGAATTATGTGATTTAAAAATGTAAGATTTCCAAAACCGAAATTATTTTCTAAGCATTATTTCAATAAAAATAATAATGTATGTGAATAGTGATTGAAAATCGAATTCATATAATAAACAAATACAAGTTCTATATTTTATGAAAAAACTGACACAAAAACGACGACAATACGAAAAATCAAGTTATTTGTATATAGTAATAAGACACCTCATTATAATTTTAACATTTTTTATATTTACTCACGTTTATAGTGCATTCCTATGGCAAATGCAACATCAAAACAAGGATATTATTAACTAGAGTCCACAACGACGACGCAAGAAAATGTTCGAAATAAAGAACTTTCCAATGTATCATCGAATAATTTGACCACGTACAAATAAAAAAACAATATAAACTCGGACAAAAATGCATAATGAAATAACCTTTTGGGGTAATGCTTAAATCGGAATCGGACGAGCGTCGGTGAGTAATGTTGATGTTGGCGTTGACTGCAGTCCCCTGGGATTCGGCCCGCGTGTGCGCTGGACTGCTGCTGCTGCCACCACCGGACCTGCCCACATCCACCCCACACCCACACAAGGCATGCTGGTTAATCACACTCATTCATGATAATTCTATAATAGTTATATTATACTAGAGACAGGTGATGGTTTTGTAAATGCCAAGTAAATTCGACATGATGGGGGATTACTAAAAGCTCGCACAAACTGTGGAAATGTGAGAAGTGAACGATGCATAGAAAAACAAAGGTGCATGTTTATTACCGTCGGGTTTGGAATAGCTGCTACGTTCGTGTACAACTTTCGGACGTGCGTTTCCGCCGTCCGAACAATCGGGTTTCGATTCGGACACTTCTTTAGCGAGCTCCTCGGATATTTTCGACGCTTCGCAATAAATTTCGGTGTTTAGGTTTTCGATTAGGTTGTTGGTGATTAGGAAAGATTCGCAAGGATCGTTGCTTCGATTTTCAGGTTGTAAATTCTCTACTGATTGCGATGTTTCTTTAACGCTCGATATTTTTCTTTTGATTATTGAATTTTTCGATTTTTTTTGGTATAAATTTGAATCCATAGATCCCCTTTTTTCTGAAAGATATTTATCGATGGATCTTGCCGGTGTAGCATTCATACCATATTGTTGTTCTATTTTTGAATCAGAACTGTGCTTTTCATTTTCAGCGCTTATATCTGAAAATCTTCTAGACACGTCGAATTTCGGGCCATCGATCAGATTAATATTAGGATGGCTAAAACATCGTAATTCATTGTACGAAAGAAACGGGGATCCAAGTACAGTTTCTTTCATAGAAAGCGATAGGAGATCATGAGATATTGTATCGTATGGTACGTCTAATGTATTATGTTTAGAATCGTCAGAATAGCAAGAGAGAACATCTGAGTGAATATCGAATCTATCTTCATCATCACCAGCATGAAAGCTATGGGAATGCCTTCCGTAATGCTCTTCTTCGTTTTCGACAGGGTGTAAGTGTTCTTCATCTCCGACGATCGGATTATGTGCGATTATTTCACCCATGATATTAACTTTTTCCATCAAAATAGTTTGAATAGCAGTTTTAATCAAAGTGGGTTCTTCTTTCTTTTTATCTCCGTCAGAAAATGTTCTGAATTTCCTCCTTATCGGACCCAAGGAAGGAAGAGAAATTTTACTAGCTTTACGAAACACTTTATCTTTTAATGAATCTTCGTCGATTTCAGATTTATGTCTACGAAATAAATGTCTAGGAAAATGAAACTTAAATTTGTGCTTATCGGGGTCAGCTGAAGTTGGTGATGATATACCAGCAGTTGGTGGTGAAGAATAACAGCCTATTATATTAGCTTTATCTAGGAGCATTGTTTGAAGAGCGGTATCAACTAGATTTGGTGATTTTATGCCGGCTCCTCCCATTGCTGGAAGGTCTAAATCTGGATCGATTCCTTTTTTAAAAGAGTTTGGTGATTCAGAGTAGTTTTGAGAAATATCGGAATCGCTAACTAATTCGTGATGTATGTTTCTATCTGTGGGTAGAGTATTCTTTTTGATTTCATTGTTATCAAATAAAGACGGATTTTTACAATGATCAATATGAATTTCTTTGTTATCATTTATATACTGTTTCAAATCGTTGTATTCAGAATTACAGTCTGAATTCCACAAATCGTTTTCAAATTCAAAATGAGGTTTTTCAGTTGATTTAGGAGAAATGTTTTCTAATTTTTCATCCATGTGAGATATTATATTGCTGTCAATTTGGTGTCCAACAACGGATCTGACAACTAAGCTTACAGTATCGGCAGAATTAGTATTGATGTTCTTATTGCCATCAGATATTTCGTCAGAATCATCAATTTCGTCGCTACTGGAATATTCGTCAGAACTACAAATTGTTGATGACATACTTGAACCCATAATATTTTGACTAGAGGGAATAGACAAATATGGATCGACAATCAAAGACTCTTTAGGTGTTGCTGGACATGATTCAACTGTCCGTTTCTTAATTTTTGAATTTAAATTACCACTCGGTTTATCAGAGTTCAGACTAATATTGTCCAATGAAAGAAACTGTAATTTCAGCGGATTTTCAATGCATTCTACTTCAGTCGAACTGATATCAGGAGTAATATCGATAGATATTTCGGGAGATAGAATTTTATTCATGGTTGTAATTTCAATTTTCGGTTGAGATTTGCTAGATCGTCGTAAAGTAGAGCTAGGTGAATTTGATTCAAGGCTTTCTTTGATACAATCTAAACTCGAATGCGCATGCATTACTGAGCGAACCAATAGTGCAGCCATTCCACTACCGTCACCTTCATTCAAAGTCTTTTTAGAAAGAAGTGACCTAAAATGAGATTTTCGCTTAAACTCGTTCTTTATTTCAGAGAATGAAAATTTTGCGGATCTATCAGAAGTGTAGGAATTCAAAGATGATCTATCAGTCAAATCATCGTCATTTGAAGAGTCGTACCGCTTGGATCGACTCTTTTTAAATAAATTTTGTGAAGAATTTTTTAATTTTTTAATACTTTTTTTCAAAGATCTTTTTGATGTATCTTTTCTAAGATCTTCTTGACGCAACAATTCTTTTAATGCATTATCCTCTTCTTGTTTAAGGGATAAAATTTCTTCAGCAATGTTAGAAAATGGAACACAATTATATTCTGTTTTAGTAGATAACTGATTCAAATCAAAATTTGGTTCACATTTTTCATCTGATATCAATTTCAAAACATCCATATCTATTGAATTTGATTGATTGCCATCAGATTTTTCAGAATTGATGAATTCCAGATATTTTTTCAACTGACTACGGTGAAAATGTTCATAATTTGGTTGGAAAAAGGGAAAGAATAAAATTCAAAAAAATATTTGATGGCACACATAATACACAACCATGCAAAAAGATAAATAAACTGAAATTAGTTGATTTGTTTTGATATAAAAAAATAAAATAAAACAGTCTGCATAATTTACAAGTGACTCTCGAAAAATAAGAATTTTCATATATTCGTAGCCGATTGAAATACATACAGCTTATATTGTATGTAAAAAATGTTTTTGAAGAAAACACTAGAACTTCATCAATTCAAAACCAATTTTGTTGTAGCATAAATATGAAAATGTGGAATACATTTTTATATTTGAGCAACGTACTTAAATATCATAAGTAAAAATAGATTGTTGCATTCGAGCAAACGCAAAAACTCACTGTTGAAGAGTGTCAGGAGAATTGGCAACTTGAGTAGAGAGCAATGTGCTTGGTACGACAGTTGCGTGAGGTTCTTGTAATCTAGCTAATGTGACGGCCGTTCCAGCACCCCGAGCCACAACTCCTACTTCTCCTTCTAAATCTAGACATCGCTTAAAACCTATTACGGCATTGGCACCTAATTCTAAAGCTTTTAAACCTATTTTACGTTGAACCTACAAAAAATAATAAACAATTATACTTTGACCTTTAATTTTTCATAACAAATATAATTTTAAATATGTACTTGGCCGCTGAGTTTGAGAAAAGCAACTTGTCGAGCTTCGTTGGAAGCTCGTGGGGTTCTTATTTTATCTATCCATTGATATTCCGGATCGTCATTAACAACTAATTCCTCAACGAAACCATGAATCGCCTGAACTTGGTAGCCATGAGGAATTATGGGAGCTAAAAAATTGTATTATTTATAAATATTTGTATAATTTAACTGTTTAAAATAAATAAAATTCTCACAATGAAAAAACTGAACACCGCAAGAAGATTGACGAAATTTGTTGAAATCGTTAAACAATTCGACTTTGACTATGACATTTACTTCTCCACGTATACCGTGCATTGTATCGAAAACTGGTATCCATCCTGACATAATAGCACCTACACATTTCAAACAAAGTTAATACTAAATTCAAAGTACAACAATAAAAATCAATACGACAATAAAGTAAATACCTTTTCCAGTATGTGTACCTTCCGGATGAGGAGTCAAGGGCAACAGAAGCGGGTTCAAAGATATATAAACCTTGCCAATTGCATCGTTGGCCGAATAAGTGTCATGGTCCATCAATCGTAATTGCAAAGGTTCATCTTGTAAATCCGCATCGTCCACCTGTGTGACATGCAATAATTCTAAAATTAACCGAATCGTCATAATATTATGATAATAGACACGATAAAAAACGAAAATGTTAGAATGTAAACAAAACAACCATAAAAAAATATGAGAATTGGACAAGAAACAAGAATATATGCCACAAACAATATTAATGTGCAGTTGGCAAACGTTCAAAAAGCAAACAATCGCGTTATTTTCGTTTCAACATGAAAATTTTCTGATAAGTAAAGGACTTTCATTGATTGTGTATTAAAAAATAACACAATCAAATTCGAAATGATTTACATAACTTAAATATGAAGCAAAAACAACACAACAGGTAGGTAAGAAAATGAAAATAGGGTATGCACCTCGAAGCGATACCATTCCGGGCAAGCCCAATGAGGGTTGAGGGATTTGCGGCAGACATCAGTCTTGTGAGTGACTCCTCCAAGCTTCAGCTCCACATATGCATCTGTGGTGTCACTGCTCTTGTCCATCACGGGCAAATCTCTTCCAGCCACCACTTTTACCTTCACCTTCGCCGGCATTTTGAATGAAGACCGCGACTTAGCACCAGAGTGAAGATAATTCGATTGTGTTTATCAAATTTTGGTATTTTTCAACAGACTTCACGATTTGTCATTTTCGATGTCACCAGACGACCTACACACACCAATCATCTGTCAAATTAAGTTTCAAGCCACACTGTTGCCAACTGTAACATATCATTTTAAAGATTTTTTTTATATTATAAATTAAAAAAATGGTTCTGAAATGTTTACCCATACGACACTATCACTCAATCCGCGAAAATTTTCTAAATAGTATAATATAAACGATTGAGAATTACACAATTGTGCAGTCCATACGTTCAGAGCTTCTAATTGTAATATTTTTCATTCCGGCTGCGTTCGGCCGACTATGGTTCAATAAAAACTATAAAATTTAGATTTGGTTCCGGTATTCGGTTTTTAGTTGACGGTTCAGCTCCGAGTTTTGAAAAAAAAAAAAAAACGGTATATGTATGTACATACTTACAAAAACCGACTTTTACAAAAATTTCCAAAAATATTTTCATGAAAAACAACACTTTTCAAAAATGTTTGAATATTCGGATATTTGAATATTTTCCGCTGAACCGAAATAAATCGATATTCAGTTCCGGAAAATATTTCGGTTTTTAACGGTTTTCGGTTACGGTTCAGTTCCGGTTCGAAGACCTGCATTCAAAAGAAATATGTAGATATATGCATATTCTAATGAAGACAATTATGAAAATAATATAGAACTCACATAAGATTCAAAGCTTCCGACGTCATCAACACAAAATCTTCTCTCTATTTCGAAATTTTTGCGAATTGTGTGCCAGTGTCGGCGTGTGCAAATGTCATTTACGCAAGCTTTTTCATTTAATTCAATTTATAATGAAATTTAATCTCAAAAATTAATTTATATATTTAAAAAATAATAATTAAACAATTTTTCACGAAATTTTAATTGGACAAAATCATGATTGTTATGTTTCGTTAACGGATAGCGATAACCGTTTTCTGAAAACAGCTTTGATGGTGTATTCGTTTAATTTAATGATTGAACCGAACGGATGTTAACGGACTAATTGTCACACTCTTTGGGAGTTGAATTCCTTCTTTTTTTCATAAATAAAACTTTTTTGAGATCGTAACGCGATGCTCTCCCGATTGGCGCCACTGAGGATGTCCACCCCTATCGTGGGTTGCCACCCTGGCAACCCCACCCCCTGCGCTTCCC
>JAOXNN020000067.1:374573-402290 GCA_028571205.2 Hydropsyche betteni | reverse complement strand
CAATTGTCGCTTGGACGAATTGTCTTGGACGAGTTGTCGTTGGACGAATTGTCATTGGACCAATAGTCGCGGAACCGAGTAAAACACATGTACAATGTATGCACATGCCGCTGCAACGAGCTGTTTGCCGATTGTGCCGAATCTACACTATGATATATTTTAAATCTCCCAAAAATAATGACACATCCAAAAAAATATATTAAAAATTGATAAATTATTCGATTCGTTTTTCATCCGATTATCTATCACGTCATTTCACGATCGAATAATTGGGTATTATCAGGATTCGTATGAATAGTAGTATAGTGTAGTAATAGTAGTAAATTTTTTGTATTTTTCAAATTCCTATATTCTTTTTGTACAGATGTATAAATGTAATACATATTTTGATTTTTGTATTGGTTTATTTTCGTATTTTGCTCATGTGGATATGTTTACTATTTTCATTTTTATTGCTGCAGCCCCTCCATTGCAAATTCTCTAAAATGAATAGTATAAAATCAATACTTCAAACAACAGAATTTCCAAAAAAGAAATTTATATTTACATATAAATCGGAATTTAATTAATTAAAATTTATACAAAACGGTGCACGAAAGCAACGAAGTGACAACTCGAGCACATGTGGATTGCAGCATACATTGACACGGTGCAATCAATACCATTTCCCACATATGCATTCCTGGTCAGAAGATGTACGCAGTTCGATCCGTTTCAGGTTACGTTTACAATTGTCAATCAAGAAGGTAAAAGATAACGCTCACGCATCTTTGTGCGTTTGTAATAATTTTATTTGTGTGCAGTTTGCGATATTGTCGTAATAAAACCTTGGAATAGTCTGTTCTTTAGTGATAAGCGATATAAAAATGTCTTAACAATGCGACGTTTCGAGATAATAAAATAATGTAGAACGTGTTGAATTGAGGACGTCTGTTTTCTGAAGACGAACGGTAATTTTTACATTTTGTAAGAATTGTTTTTGTATTCTGGAATTTGACGGAGCACCGCCAATAAAATAATGTACCTGAGCACTTTCATGTTGTTTCGAGCTCCTTTCTTTTACTTTTCCGTGCACTTAGCGAAATGCTGTAAATGCGGGCTGGTAACTGGATTGAAAGGAACTATGGTGTTCGCTTTTTGTCCTAGGTGCATTTTTTTCGGTGTTAGTGACGCCGACAAACGGCTTTTCGTTGAAGGGAGAGATAAAATTTTGACAAATGATTTATTGTAATGCTTGCTGAAACGACGCTTTGACGTTTGCCGAAGTATTGTTCCGCGAAATAGATTATGAAACAAATCGAACGAATTTTCACGTTTATCTGCTGTACTTTTTTTTTTAAACGGGCAAATATTGAATTTTTTAATATGTGATGATCTATATTTTGTGAAATATGTATACGAATCATTAAACACTATATTTATAGAGTCAAACGAAAGTTAAAAGGTTAAAAATTTCACGTATGAGTGAATCGCAAAGTATATCTATAGTTTTTTTTTGGCACGCAAAGATTTTTTTATTTTTCGTCCAGAAAAATGTATTATTTTATCATCGAATATTTTTTTTAACTTTCATGCAAATTAAAAAAATTATACATAAACAAAAATTTCATATTCTAACGATTGACTTCACAGCTATTAACCAAAACCGTCCTAACCGCATTTTGGCCGACAATACGCAATTCCATCTACACCAGTGCTCTGCAACCTTTTCTCACTCATGGCACTCTTTTTGAATTCTGCGGCATACTAAAAGCTAAATTATATAGATAATAGCAAATTTTCGTAACCCCTCCCCTTCCCAACACGAAATCTCCAAAAACCCGATGGTGTCTTTATGATGATGCGCATAATAGGATTGCCAACTTTTTTTAGCGAAATATAGTGTTTTTCAAATTAATCCATAAAACATATAAAATGGTATGACAAGATTCATGGGGGTAGGGATTAAATTTTCCCACGTTACATTTGTTTACCAATACGTTCATTATTGTGTTTTTGAAAATTGTATGACCGGGGAAAAAAGAAAATAGACGCTAAACTTAAATATGTTCGACCACTGTAATTATCTTTTTTTACCAGAAAATGTATATGATAAAATGAAAATTGAAAAATTATTTAATTACAATAATTATTCTATACTACATTTTAAAAAATATTCAATATTCAATATTATTAAAAATTATAAAATTTCAAATATATTGAATTCTGCCGCGGCACACCTGAATCCGGCTCACGGCACACCAGTGTGCCGCGGCACACCGGTTTCGGAGCACTGTTGTATAAGATCGCGCGACGGTTTCCTAATGTTTATATTTTACCGAACTCGAGAGTGCTGCTTATTCGTATTAAGTGGTAATTATGTTGCAGAATTTGTTGATTAGCTAGTTGTTATTCAGGAGGTTTGGGTTTGGTTAAAAGGTTGAAGACGTCCGAATACTTTTTTATGTTGTGTGGGCTTAGAAAATATTGGAATTTTTCTCAAAAGAAAATTTCAACGTCGTCCTTGCCTACTTTTTGTCAACACTATACTAATTATTTCCATACTATACTAAAGTATTGTACAGAAAACCCCCTTATAAAGTTTGCGGCGGTACCCCTTATAACGTATTTTTTTTCAAATACATTGAAATTCAAATTTTTAAGCAATTAACAAGTATAAATGTAAAAAAAAAGAAAAATGAAAATGTTTCATTTATTGATTTCCTTCAAATCAAAAAATAAAATTGAAAACTTTTAACCCCCTATAACATGGAACCTATCTTGATGTTATTGGAAGGTTTACTATATTTCATTTAGGTGTCATATTTCACCTCCTTAAAATTGATTTTTTAAGAAACTTGCCTATATTAGCCCTGTTCGTAATATGCAGAGCGTTACAATGATATTTAAACAAAAAATCATTTAAAATCACAATAACTTATAAAAACCATTATATTATTAAAAGAAACAATTTATGATTACAACGAAAAAAATTGAGTTAACGATTTTTTATTGGTTTCAGATTAGAAAATATAAAGAGTGACGAAGCAAGACGGAAAAGGACGTTTTTATGGTCTGATTGGAATCCCGGTGACTTCGTTGATCCAGCTCAAGAAGTGCACAGATCTCACATATCCAGCAGGATTTCCAGCATCGCATCCATTGCTGCTTAAGAAGCTAATGACACCAATGTGTGTGAATTCTCCATCGGCTTCTCTGATCACCAATGGGCCGCCGCTGTCACCCTATACAATACAATAGAAATGAGCAGTTATTATATAAAAATATTTGTTTTTTTAATATATTTTATCACAGAAGAATGATTAACTTACACTGCAGGTACTTTGTGCGGAAGATTGGATCCCACGAGTGCAAATAGTAGAAGGAATGATGATTGTGCCATATACACTGGCACAATCGGCATTAGTAGTGACTCTCAAGTCTACCCAATTGAGGGTTCCTGACATTGTACCGGCTAGAAGTTTTCATATTTATTAGTGACTTATAAGAAATTATGAATTTGATATAATCAAACACGATTGATACTTACAGTTTGCTGTTGAACCGAATCCACTAACTGTAGCAGTAACCCCAGCGTGCGTCACCAACATATCAGATTGTTTTTGCAAACGAACGGGTTTCACAGTGCCTAAGATCGTTTGTAAAATCATTTGTATTATATAAAAAAAATTATATGTGCATTTTATTTAGAGTGATTCTCACACGATACTGTAACGTCTTGGGGAAGAGTGATGATACCGAGATCGTTGTGAAGCAAAGATGGGTTGTATCGAGGGTGGCTTACGAAGTTCGTTGATGTAAGAACGAGTCCAGATGACAAACTGATTGAGCCAATTCTCACATCCACTGATACCCGACTATATTAAAAAAATGAAAGATTGATAATATTATAATGCCTGTTATTGTAAAAAATTATAAAAAAAAAGTAAATTTGTACCCAGCTAAGCAATGAGCAGCAGTCAAGACATGTCTAGTAGAAATGAGTGAGCCTCCATATGATGAGCCACTTCCGGAAGCTAATCTCGCGACAAGATGAACTTGATGAGGGAATTGATCAGACGTTGCCGGTGATCCTTGAATTATTCTTCCTCAAAATTTACGTTTTCTTTTAATATTAAAAAAATAAATAATTTATATATTTCATGTATATAATAGAAAATTTACCCGATCTGTCGGCATCTTCGACGAATTGAAGAAGAGGGTGCAATTTTCCCTATTCCAGAAAAGAATAAAATCGTTATTTGAAACATTGAAACAAAAATGTATTTTTTTAATTAAGTTCATATAAATAAATACCTGTACGAGGAGAACGCAAAGGAACAGACTGAACAGTCTCAAGAAAACCATGGCGATGGTCAATTTGTCATCGGAATTGTAGGTTTTTATAGTCATTTAAAAAATTGATAAAAATCTATCATTTCTAAATTATCAGATTATTTTGTAAATTTATCTTACTATTATGTACTAATTATAAGATGACGTAATGAAAATCTATAGATATTTAATTTGATAAATTCTGAAACGCTTGTTTGTTGAAATTTTGAAATATTTTTCCGTGTTCTACTTGATGCATATTTTTTTTTACATATCCTTAAATCTACTTTTGACGAAATCCTTATCGAAGTAATAGAACCATTATTTACCCTTGGTAGAAATAAAAAAATAAAAAAATTCGGATGGGTTGCGCACCAATCATCATAACTATTATATTATACTTACCCACTACATATACCAATGAAAACGAAAATTAAAATATCGCCTTCGGCTCTAATATTATCGATTATGTACTTGCCATGATATGCATTCAAAATATTTTTTGAAATGTTTTTTTTTTTTCATTTAAATCTTAAATTATTTTTTATGCTTGAAAATAGAGAGGGGGGGGGGTGTCAATAATATAATTTGCCACCGGACGCACAATACCCTAGCTATGCCACTGGGCAGTCAGTATACAAGTGGATCAGTATTTAATGAAAATAGTCAGTATTTATATTAAATAGTGTGTCAACATCATCATCATCATCAAAATCGATCCGCTGTATGTCCACTGCAGGACTCAACGGGTCTTGTATAGGATCACGAGACCGTTTCCGAATATTTGTATTTTAACGAAATCGAGAGCGCTGCTTATTCGAATTTAGGTTTAGTTATGTCGCAGAATATGTTGATTAGAAGGTTTGGATTTGGTTAAAATATCGAAGCCATCCGAATACTCTTCTGTATTGCGCGAGTATATTTTCACGAAAATATTGAAATTTTCAAAAGAAAAAAATTTCAACGTCTTTCTGGTCTGCTTTTTAACCACACTATACTAACTATTTCCATCCCAAGCCAAAATATTGTATTTGATTTAGATGTCACATTTTACTTCCTAAAAATTCATTTTTTAGGAAACTTACTATCAGCCCTGTTCGTAACATGCATAGTGTTAAAATGGTATTTGTAAAAAAAAAATTATATCGAAATTACCCATGAACACTATTACATAAAAAATTTTTGACCAGAATGAGAAAAATAATTGAATCAACGATTTTTTATTGGTTTCAGATTTCAAAATATAAGAAGTAATGGAGCAAGACCGAAAAGGACGTGTTTATGGTCTGATTGGAATTCCAGTGACTTGGTTGATCCAGCTCAAGAAGTGCACAGATCTAGCGTAGCCAGAAGGATATCCAGCATCGCATCCACTACTGCTTCCAAAGCTGACGATACCAATGTGTGTGAATTCTCCGTCGGCTTCTCTGATCACCAATGGGCCACCGCTGTCACCCTATACAATACAATAGAAATAAATAGTTATTATATAAAAAAAAAATTGTTTTTTGTTTTTATATTGTATCAGAGTAGAATGATTAACTTACACTGCAGGTACTTTGTGCGGTAGATTGGATTCCACGAGTGCAAATAGTGGAAGCAATAATGATGCTGCTGCCATATACACCGGCACAATCGGCATTGGTGGTGACTCTCAAGTCAACCCAGTTGAGGGTTTGTGAAATTGGACCGGCTAGAAATTTTCATTTTTATTATAATAGTAACATCTAAGAAATTACGAATTTGATAAGATCAAACACGATCGATACTTACAGTTTGCTGTGTAACCGAATCCACTAACTGTAGCAGTAACTCCAGCGTGTGTCACTCCTAATTCAGATTGTCTTTGCAAACGAACGGGCTTCACAGTACCTAAGAACGTTCGTAAAATAATTTGTATTATATGCAAAAATGTATATGTGTATTTCATTTATATTGATTCTCACTCGATACTGTAACGTCTTGGGGAAGGGTGATGATACCGAGATCGTTGTGGAGTAAAGATGGGTTGTATTGTGGGTGGTTTACGAAGTTTGTTGATGTAAGAACTTGTCCAGATGACAAACTGATTGAGCCAATTCTCACATCCACTGATACCCGACTATATTAAAAAAATGAAAGATTGATAATATTATAATGCCTGTTATTGTAAAAAATTGTAAAAAAAATGTGAATTTGTACCCAGCCAAGCAATGAGCAGCAGTCAAGACGTGTCTAGTAGAAATGAGTGAGCCTCCACATGATGCACCACTTCCGGAAGATGATCTCGCAACAAGATGAACTTGGTGAGGGAATTGACCGGACGTTGCCGGTGATCCTTGAATTATTCTTCCTGAAAATTTACGTTTTCTTTTAATATTGAAGAAATAAATAATTTATACATTTCATATATAATATAAAATTTACCCGATCTGTCGGCATCTTCGACAAATTGAAGAAGATGGTGCAATTCTCCCTATTCCAGATAAGAATAAAACTTATTAAACTATATTAAACTTCATTATTTGAAACTTTTAAATAAAAATGAGTTTTTTTTTATTAATGTTTTAATAATTAAATACCTGCACGAGGAAGACGCAAAGGAACAGACTGAACAGCCTCAGGAAAGCCATGGCGATGGTTAATTTTTCATTGGAATTTTGCGTTTTTATAGTCATCTAAAAACTGATAAAAATTTATCGTTTCTAAATTATCAGATTATTTTATAAATTTATCTTATTGTTATGTACTAATTATAAGATGACGTAACGAAAATCTATAGATATTTAATTTAATTAATTTTGAATCGTTTGTTTGTGAAATATGATTCCGTGATCTATTTGATATATATTTTTTTACATGTTATCCTTAAATCTACTTTTAACGAAATTCTTAAAGGAGTAACAGATCCATTTATTACCACGCACCAATTATCATGACTATTTACCCACTACATATACCAATGAAAACGAAAATTAAAATATCGCCTTCGGCTCTAATTTTATCGATTATGTACTAGACATGATATGCCTTCAAAATATTTTTTTAATCTGTATTTTTTTCATTTTAATCTTAAATTACTTTTTATGCTTGAAAATGGAGGGGAAGAGTGTGCCAATAATATAATTTGTCCCTGATGCACAATATCCTAGCTATGTCACTGAGCGGTCAGTACACAAGTGATCAGTATTTAATGTAAATGGTCAGTAATTATTTTAAGTAGTGTGTCATTAGCATAATCATCATCATCATCATCAATATTGACCCGTTGTGTGTCCGCTGCCGGGCAAGGTTTCCCCAGCAAATATTGGGGGTCTAGGCTATATAACTTATCCATGAGTCAACCTCGTACCAATAAGGGACATGTAACATAAGAGCCAATCCGGTCGTGCCAGCAAAAAAGGCTCTCAGACCAATGGCACGTATGTCTATGTGCTAGACTTTGTGGTCACTGATTCTCCACTAAGCAAATCAAAATGACCACACCGATGGATGGGACGAGTCGAAAACCGTGGGTCAAGCTGTAATGAAAGATAATCGCTACGCACCCTGCCCTTGAAGAAAGATACGTTCAGGACACACAAAAGATACCACACAGACGTATGACGGTACCCAAAATCGAAAACAAAACAGATAGAAGGATATATCGATGTCTTGCATAGGATCGTGCGGCCGTTTCCGAAAATTTGTATTTCACCGAAATCGAGAGTGCTGCTTTTTTGAATTTAGAAGGAGTTATGTAGCAGAATTTTTCGATTGGAGGGTTGTTATAAAGGAGGTTTGGTTAAAAGGTTGAAGCTGTCCAAGAACTTTTCTACGGATAAAGAAAATATTAAAATTTTCCTTAAAAGAAAATTTCAACGTTGTTCTTGCCTACCTTTTTAACAACACTATGCTAAGAATAATACTTCCATATCATACCAAAGTATTGTATTTCATTTAGGTATCATATTTTACCTCCTAAAAATTAATTTTTCAGGAAACTCGCCATTATTACCTCTGTTCGCAATACGCAGAGCGTTAATATGGTATTTGAAAAAAATCATTTAAAATCACAAACACCTATAAAAACCATTACATCAGAAAAAGAAACAGATTATGATTAGAATAAAAAAAAATAATGGAGTCAATAATTTTTTATTGGTTTCAGATTATAAAATATAAAAATTATAGGAGCAAGACTGAAAAGGACGTGTTTATGGTCTGATTGCAATTCCGGTAACTTGGTTGATCCAGCTCAAGAAGTGCACAGATCTTACGTATCCAGAAGGATTTCCAGAATCGCATCCACGGCTGCTTACGAAGCTGACGACACCAATGTGTGTGAATTGTCCGTCGGCTTCTCTGATCACCAATGGGCCACCGCTGTCACCCTATACAATACAATTGAAATAAGTAGTTGTTATATAAAAACATTTTTTTTTTTAAATATTGTATCACAATTGAATGATTAACTTACACTGCAGGTACTTTGGGCGGCAGATGTGATTCCACGAGCGCAAATAGTGGAAGCAATGATGATGTTGCCATATACACCGGCACAATCGGCATTAGTGGTGACTCTCAAGTTAACCCAGTTGAGGGTTTGTGAAATTGAACCAGCTGTAATTTTTCATATTGATTAGTGACATCTGAGAAATTACGGATTTGATAAGATCAAACACGATTGATACTTACTATTTGATGTTAAACCGAATCCACTAACTGTAGCAGTAACTCCAGCGTGTGTCACTCCCAATTCAGATTGTCTTTGCAAACGAATGGGTCTCACAGTGCCTAAGAACGTTCGTAAAATAATTTGTATTATATGCGAAAATGTATATGTGTATTTTATTTAAAGTGATTCTCACTTGATTCTGTAACGGCTTGGGGAAGGGTGATGATACCAAGATCGTTGTTGAGCGTATTTGAGTTGTATTGTGGGTGGTTTACGAAGTTTGTTGATGTGAGAACTTGTCCAGATGACAAACTGATTGAGCCAATTCTCACGTTCACTGATACCATACTAGATTAAAAAAATAAAAGATTGATAATATCACAATGTCTATTATTGATCGATTGTAAAAAAAATATGTAAATATGTACCCAGATAAGCAATGAGCAGCAGTCAAGACGTGTCTAGTAGAAATGAGTGAGCCTCCACATGATGCACCACTTCCGGAAGCTGATCTCATAACAAGATGAACTTGATGAGGGAATTGACCGGACGTTGCCGGTGATCCTTGAATTATTCTTCCTAAAAAATTAATATTTCTTTCAGTATTAAAAAAATAATTAATTTATACATTTCATATACATATAATATAAAATTTACCCGATTTGTTGGCATCTTCGACGAATTGAAGAAGAGGATGCAACTCTCCCTATTCCAGACAAGAATTAAATCGTTATTAAAAAGTTTGAAATGAAAGTTAATTGTTTATTAATTTTTAAATAATAAAATACCTGTACGAGGAGGACGCAAAGGAACAGACTGAACAGTCTCAGGAAAGCCATGGTGATGGTTAATTTTTCATCGGCATTGTGCGTTTTTATAGTCATCTACAAACTGATAAAAATTTATCAGTTTTTAGCATCTGATTATTTTTTAATTTATCTCAAGTACTCAGATGAATTACTGAAAATCTATAGATTTATATTTTAATAAATTTTGAATCGTTTATTTGTAAATTACGTTTCCATGATATATGGAGGTACTTAAAATATTATTGTTTTTTTTTTACAGTTTTTAATGAAAAGTAATTATTCGAACTATTTATATCTATAAAATCTAGGTTTTTATTTCATTAATAGCTTGAAATAAATAAATTTAATAATAAATGTCGTAAAAAAAAAATAATTCTGTTAAAATATTTTTTTCACTATCCCAACGATATTTAAAGTTAATTCTCTTTGAGTATTTTATTAAATTTTCAAGATTATGAATATGTGATAGAAATTATGCATATTGAATGAAGTTTTTATATTCTGCATTATCTGTAGTAGTTAAATTTAAAAATACGAAAAACTGAAAAGATGGAGTTTTTAAAAATAACATAAAGCAAATATTTGAAATATAGATTTTTTTATTAACTAATTCTTGCGAGATTGAGAATAAAATTTAGTTGAGTATTTTATGTAATAGATTAGCAAGATTTACAATATAATCTTCATGATTTTATTCAATTTCAAGGCCTTTTTAATCAATTAAATCAAGATTATCGATCCTAAGTCATTAAGATTTAGATTGGAAATACCCATACGATAAGATTGTAATAAAGCGAAAATAAGAGATGAATCCTACATTGAGAAAAAGAGATTAACTAAAACATTGTGCATTGTTAATATCTATAATAACACTACTAACAAACATAATAGCTCTCAATAAATCGTACTGAATTTTTTTTCGGAGTTTTCAAATATAAATGTTATTTTCATTTTTCATTGATTACGAGTTTACTCAATACATTTTAGTTTATTTTTTTTTGTCTAAATGGCTTATTGAAAAAAAATGGTAAAAATATTCAACGTCATCTAAAAATAAGTTATAGATTTGTTTTTTTTAAATTATATTTAAAATATTCTGTTACGAAGAATCCACTGACAAGTCGTACAAATAATATAATAAATGGTATTGTATTTCGTCTCATCGATCGATCATATAATATAATAGTAACTCAAAACATTTATAATGAAGCATCTTTTGGATCGTTATAAAACTCACGAATAACTATCAATTCAGTGTATGGTCTATCATAAAATTGACTGATACAGAAAACAACAGAAATCGATCGATCATTGAAAGGAATATAAAAAAAAAAACAAGATAACTGCATATCACAAATTTTATTTATAATCATTTTTATTGATCACATATATGTATGTATATATTTAATAGTTAAAAAAATTATGGTCTAATTTGAATTCCTGTGTTTGCTGATATCCAAGTCCAGAAGAAATGGGGTCTCACAAATCCTGCAGCTCTATTCACCGAACAGCCCAAATTGCTGACGAAACTTACAATGCCTATTTGAGTTTTTATACCGTCAGATTCAGTGATATAAAGAGCTCCACCACTGTCACCCTGAAAATGAAATTGTCGTTTGAAAATATTTTCACACAAATGAAAATGTATCAAAATAATTATAATACATAGCAGCTGCTTTGAGCTGGACTTTGTATCCCAGCAGCACAGATGGTCGATTCGATTACTGTTTGGGGATCGTAATCTTGTAAACAACGTTGATTAGTGATAACTGTAAGGTTAACGTAGTTTAAAGTTTCAGAAGTGGACCCGGCTGAAAAAAAAAACAGACAAAATGTATCCCATTTACGAAATTATGTTATTTTTTCTTATTGTTAGTGGAACTCACTGTCTTGAGTATTGCCGTATCCTGACAGGGTGGCTACAAGTCCTACGAAAGATTCTCCCATTTGACTCAATTTAGGCAGACGAATGACCCTGATGCTATCTATAAAATGTTCGAATACGTTTTTGTCGATGTGATTCGTGTTTTTTACCAATATTCAAAAATAAAATTACCAGTTTCTTGAATGCTACGGCCGAGGTTTACAAGTCCGACGTCGTTGTTCAAATTATTTGGATTGTATTGGGGATGTCTCATGAAGTTTCTGCATTCTAACATTATCCCTGGAGTTGTCACATTTATCATTCCCATGCGAGCGAATACAAATGTCGCACTACGAAATCAAAGTCATAAAGAATAGATTTATTTTCTTTGAGTGAAACGCGAATATCAATTGAAAATCTCGCGTTTTTTTGTGAAATTTAACATGATTCATTAGCGCGTTGTCCTGTTTGTTAATGTTATTTTAAAAATGAATGTTTAACGTCATTAGTTAAATATGATATTTGACGTGTCTTATGATATATCTATGGGAGACTGAGAAAAACTTGCACCGCTGAAAAAATAGTGTTTTAATATGGTTAAAAAGGACATTAAGGGCGACATTGGCTTTGTAAATCATAAAAGATCTCATTTTCGAAAATCAGAGTCGCCAGTTGAAAAAACCATTTTGATACAAAAGTCGAACTTAAAATTTCACAAAAAATCGCAAGATTTTTCGCGTTTTTCACGGAAAATGCCATTACACAACGTTCGGTATAACATATATTATATTATAACAATACCCTTCGAGACAATGAGCTGCAGTCAAAACATAATTTCTAGATATCAGCGATCCTCCACATCCTATAAGTCCACCCTGATTGGTGACAGTACGTAGGTGAACCTGATGAGGGAACTGATTTGGAGCAGCTGGCCATCCTTGAATAATCCTTTGAACTGCGGACACATTAATCTATGAAATCGGGCAAAATAAACAAAAGCGATCAACGCCCTTGTTATCTCGAAATTGAGTAACAATACGTTGAACCCGGTAATATTAAAAAATCAATCAATATTTATAAATTAAGAAGAACTTACTGTCAAATTGGCGGGCAACTTCCGGAATTTGAATCACAGGGCTCAGCTTACCCTAAATTTGAACATAATGAGTGTTGATAATGCAATTAAGATTATAAACGTAGAATCAAAATTTCACCTGAATGATGGTAAGGCTAATAAGGAAGCAAAGTAATTTGAGTAATGCCATTTTCGAAAAACGCGTTTAAACACACATTTCCGAATATTTATAGTTAATTGAGAAGTTGATAAGATTAAACCAAAAACAAAGCCAAACGATAAAAGTTATGATTATTATATAAAGAAATAAGCAAAACAAATATCCGAAGGGACGTTTTCTATAATAATATTTTTACTGTGAATCTGAACTAATTTTGGAAATAATTTGGAGTTTTTCAACATTGAATTTATTTGGGATTTTTTTTTTCTTTGTTATTCTTCGTTATGTTTTTGATTTATAGCTAAATATCTAAATTTACATCTACAATTAAATAAAAAAAACAATAATATATGATGTTTATTATGTTTGAATTCAATAGATTTGTTGTAGTCTCACAAGTTGTTTTTTTCAGAAAAACATACGACGATAACAATATTCTATTATAAAAACGTTGTGTTATAAAAACGTGATTGATAAAAATCTGATCTCAATTTGCACGTCGACATGTAGACAGATCAATAGATTTCGATTGTTTTGAACAATGATAATATTTGTTTTGATTAATTTTTCAACATCATCGATATGTTGAAATCATTATGCAGTGATAAAACTATTGATTTCAATAGAAATGTTAATAATCAGATGACATCAAATTAGATAAATTGTCCGTAATAATTCGTCTAAAAATAGATAGTTACGAAACGCATAATTAAAAAATAATTGAAGAATAGTTTTCAAGAAATAAAATTTACAAATATATGGTGAAAATAAACAAGTTATGAACTTTTTAAACCCTTCAGTTTTTCAGTGGCCATTCTGTATTATACATATATATCTTTGTACATCTTTTATTAAAATGAAAAAACAATTGAAGAATATTTTTAGAAAAATATCTCTAAAAATATTCTTCAATGATTTCTTTGAATTACGCTTTGTGTTATTATCTATATTCCGTATGACTACGGACAATTTATCCAATTTTATAATATGTCATCTGAATATTAAAATTTCTATTGAAATCAATAGTTTTAAAACTGCATATATTATACATAATATGGATATAATATGTATCTATTTTTATTTTCAGAAGATGTTCTATAACATATATAAAAAGAAAATGAAAGAGATTTAAAATGAACAAGTTGTGACTTTTTCAAACCTTTCGGTCTTTCAGAGGCCATCCTACATTTATATATGTCTGTATATTGAAAATATATACTGGCTTCTTTTCAATATGCAATTGTTTAAATTATTATTAGGAAGTCTGTGTGTAGTATTCATCATTACATCATTTATGTTTATTAATAAACATAATATAATATTTAAAATTTATAGAGCATCTATCAGAATTGTGTCCAATTATTTACATATGCTTAATACATATTTTTACAATTCAACCATAAAAATCAAAATATGTTTTTATGAAAATAACCAAGAGATGTCGTTAAAAATCAAAACTTTTACAATAAATCATTAAATACAAATAGATAAAAGATAAATAAATTAAATATAAGTTTTGATATACATATATTTACATAAACATATACATACGTTTAAATTTTTCAATTGATTTGTAATAAAAAATATAACAATAACAACCAGAATGAAATAACAATTCTACAAACTTTGTTGATTCTATAATATAATATTTTTATTATGAATAAATATCATAACATTGTGTATTTATTGTACAAACAATATATATTTTAGAAAATGTTCAACTGATATAAATCTATGGAACTATTTATTACATTTTGTTTTTTTTTCCAATAGTAAGTAGGAAATTAGAAATAATCTAATCAACATTTGTTATTTTATTATGAAAATAATAATAAATGCGTATAAATATAAATGCATATAAAAGATCTCCCTTCAAAGTAAATATTTTGTTTTTATTATTAGAATTTATTTTCTAAGCATTCAAATAAAATAAAATAAATTAAAGATTACTTTCACAAATTTCGCAAAACTAATTATTTCTCACAGTAAGCTATCTATGTACACCTCCATTTTAAATTGAAAATTTCGAAAGCATGTACGTTTGGGTCATGTGCTCTTGGATCATGTGCGCTTGGGTCATGTGCGCTTGGGTCGTGTGCGCTTGGGTCGTGTGCGCTTGGGTCGTGTGCGCTTGGGTCGTGTGCGCTTGGGTCGTGTGCGCTTGGATCGTGTGCGCTTGGGTCGTGTGCGCTTGGATTGTGTGCGCTTGGGTCATGTGCGCTTGAGTCATGTGCGCTTAGATCCGTTCACCTTTTGACAGGCGCGACTGTTGCCATTGCCCCCAAATTAACGCAAAGCATTTCGTATATGTCACAATTAGGGTTGCTAACATTTTTTCGGCGATATATAGTACTTTTTAAAACAAGACATAAAAATATAGGACACATCCAAAATATATAGTGTTTTATGAAAAAAACAAAAGATAGATAAGGGAGGGGGGGGTAGAGATTGAATTTTCCTGCATTAATTTTTTTCAACAATACGTTTAATATTGGATTTTTGAAATATAGTATTTTTCATACTTTGACATACCAATTTCCACCATATTACTATTTACCATAAGAGCGTTATCTGAGTGCAAACAACTAAAATTGTCGTACCACCCGAACAATTGGACAAAAGCGGAGACTCCCAACCCTTGAACCGGTTTGTGTTTGCCCGCGGTCAGATTTGTGTGCGCTTGTGGTCATATTTATTTGTGATGAATTGTGAATTGAAAAAATAGGTGATGCACGCCGTCGTACCGATATTTTTTCGAAAGCATACGTCAACGATGGGAACTCCTGGACTAGAGCATTTAGAAGGTGAATGAACAGCCTAGTTGGTTCGTGCACAAACGAAGTGGACACTCAAACCGTAACATACATAAAACAATGGCAACACTTCAAACACACACACAATCGTTAAAACGAATGATAGCAGGAGAGAAACCGGTTCCCGCGAACCGACACTCACAAAAGTGTTGGCAGCGACGAATTCACTATGAACGTTTCGGCGAAATAAGTTAAGTTACACGTCGGGCGGCCGTCGCGGCGCACGGACGCGCGGCCCCACTTTCCACTTTCCCCATCCATCGGAGTGCTAAAAGGTCGCCAGCTTACCGATCGGCATCTCGACCAGTGGCGAAAGGACAGCTGGGTGCAATGGCGTTCAATTTGCTGCGGTTTGGTTCCCGCGTCTCCCTCACCTCCATCGAAAGGCCGACCGTTGTCGGCGTCGTCTCCATATCCTCGACTCAGATCACTTGCAAGGTGAGAAAACGGGAATTTCGAATTCCCGTCGAATTCACGTCAAATTCACTTTCGAATGCCCGTCGAATTCACTTTCGAATGCTGGTCTGTCTGACAATCGGACGCCCACGCGCGTTCGGAGCTTTTGCACAATGTGCGCTATTTTGTTTTGTCGAATTGACCGCCATGTTAGAAAGCGAGGGTTTTTTGCAATGAGTTTATTCTCAATATTCTCTAAAATTTATTAATAACGATACAAAAGATCGACGTTATGTATAATACAACGCGCAATGTTCTTAACTTGGTTCAAATCAACAGGTACCATAATTCGACCTTGAACTTGAGACGGGAAGAACCTTTTATTTTCTATCTAACGAAAACGTAAACAACAAAAAAAGTTGTTAACTAATACATGTAGTATAATTCTAACAGGACTGTGGAGTCGTTAAAAAAACCGAATTCCGAATTTTCTACAGTCCTGAATTTTAAGTTATAATGTTAAAAAAAATCGATGTTTTGTACAACGCGCAATATTCTTACATCGGTCTTTTGTGTCGTTATAGCTTAAAATTATACTAAATGTATTAGTAAAAAACTTTTTGTTGTTGTTTACGTTTTCGTTAGATCGAATACCCTATTTGGAATATCCGGTTTTGGGAAATAAAAGGTTCTATCCGTCTCAAGTTCAAGGCCAAATTATGGCACCTGTTGATTTGAGCCATGTTGAGAATAATGCGCATTGTGCATGTTTTTCGATGAAATTTTTACTTTGAGACTGTAATTATTGTTAAAATATAAATTAAATACGGAAAACCAGTTCCAAGTTCGCTCGTTTATTTTATTTTTTTTGTTTTATTTGTGCATAAATTTTTGTGTCATGCGAATCTTATTATGCGTCCTTCGAATTGAATCTATTTAAATTTATTCCCTAAAGTTCACGAGTTTACGTTTGTCATTCAAGGCAACGATGATAAACACTCGATCATTTCATTCGAACGATTGTTTGCGGTTTTTTTTAGATGCCGCATAATTTTTTAGCACTGTTGATTGAACTCTTTACAAGCCTTAAATCGTGATACAATATTCGCACGTTGTTGAAGCGTGTTGAAAGAAATATGTAAATCAGAAAAACAAATAAAACTTTCAAAAAAAAAAATCATTTCATTTCAGGTTTCAACTAAAATATGACTATGTATCGAACTTATATTTGTGTATTTTTGTCCAAAAATATATTTTTGTAAAATTACACGTAATGAATTAATCATATATCCATTCCAAATCGGCATTCGCGAGCTTCTTGAAAAATACGTGATAACAATATTGATTGTGAACGTTTTGGTGTTCAAGAAGAATAAATTAGCGTTCTTAGATCGACAAATTTCAAACGTTCCGATTATTTTTATTGCGAACAATGTCGAAAGATGGGATATGCAATTATTTAGCTTTGTTACATTTGTATTTTATTTACAAAATGTGTAATCGTGTACGCATTAATAGGTATTCTTTACATGGGTCATGAGTTATTAGTCTGCATATTGAAACAGTTGTTCTTTTCTATCGTTTTGTTTTTGCCTTAAGAATGTGTTGTTTTCAGAAGCAGCAAAGTATATTATTGATATTAAAAAGTCTTATGTTTTTCAATGCTAAATGCATTTAATGTTGAGAAGAATTTTATATTCACAAAAAAAGCATTTGCTCGGAGCACACAAATTTCACCTTCAAATGTCAATATTGTGCAAATTAGAAATTCGAAATTTCAAGGAGGAAGTCGACGTGAACTTGTATTAAATCTACTCTTTCGTTTATATTTATTTTATGCAAAAAAATAATACATATTTTATTTGTTTTTTCCAAAAAAATAACAATAGATAGTGAATGTCGTATTTTTTTAATCCACGGGTCATCGCGACGCACTTGTATGTGTCCGAATTACGCAATTTGCAAAGGTCAAAAAAGTTTCAATTGTCAAAACACCGAGACTTTTTGACGTCTGTACCTTTCTCTTGCGATAAATCTATTTGTGGAGATACTAAATCCATAACATTAATTATTGTTTTTATTTGGTTAATGATACATGAAGATAAAACTGTCTGTTTTTATAAAAATACATATGAATGTATATGCGCTTACATTAATAAAATATATGTTTTATGTTATTTATGATTTATTTTCATTATGAAAGTATACACATATACATGATAAAATATTGAATAAGTTTCAACAGAGAAGTTAAGATAAATTTTCAGTAAATGTAGAAATTTCATTAATCTCTCAAAGTTAAAAGTATCAACAAAAACGCTCCATGGGGGCCGATATCTATTGTAATTATAAATATTATCATATTATAATTTAGCTATATCAAAAACACGAATCTGGGGTTATGTTTTGGTCGCGTGTCAAGTCGATAAAATTTTATCTTTTCTTGTTTTTCGTCTACATAAAAAAATTGCAGATAATTAGCACAGTGTGGAACACACGAAGAGACTTAAAACAGATACATAAAATAATTTTTTAGTCGAACACAAGGCTTGTGGTATGGGTTAAATGATACGACGCGGTTGTATTATCGACAGGTTATCATCTGCACAATGTTTATTTTGGTCATTGGTTTTTGTTACACTGTGAATGTTACGAGATTTCAAAAAGACGTGCGTTCAATTTAAAACGGCGATAACTTCGTATATTGCACAAAAACGATTTCGTAAACGCTTAGAAACATATTGTGATTCGATCATATTTTGTTTTCGTTCAATGACCTAGTCAACCTAGTACTAGTTGTATAACATTATGATCGTTGACGCATTCATACTTATATGGTTGCATAATTTAATGGTTTTCAAACTGAATGGTGGTACTTCGTTTCTATATTTAATCAAATTTTGTTGTTTGTTATGAGGGCGCGATAAACATGATCTTGCATGTTCGTAGAATAGTTCATATATCAGTTCGGTTCGATTATCATCGTCGACCTAAAAATATACGATACTAAAGATACAATAAATAGAAATGTTTTGTTTATAACATAATATGTTGGAATTGGAACCAACAGACCGATACGAAGTTGCCGGTGAAATACGATAAACGCAACGTCGCTACACTTTCGAACATTCGTACAGTAGTTGTTTTAAAATATTTGTTCAAAATATGTTCACGAAACATAAATTTATGTATGTATTATTATTTGTAATATATACATACATCTACATATGACATGAGTAGGGTAAAACTAATGGTCGGAATATTTATTCGATCAATTCGAGTCCAAAGTTTTCGATTGATGTTCGGTCATGCTAATTACGAAAACAAATGTGTTTGCTGTTACAGTGGAATTTTTTTCGATGTTATAAGCCTACCACGTGGATGAATACTGGCCGTGTAAGAACATTACTTTTTTATTATACGAATTCGGTAGTGAAACTGTAAACAGTGGAATCGTTGAACTCTAAAGAGGACGCCGATGCCAAACGGTAGTGGGGGATTAGTTTGATTGCTAAATAAATTGTTATTTACTATTTTGTTTTTGTTTACTTCATAAATATGGAGATTAAATTATATTATGCATAGACAGAAGTTTGTATCTTTCACATTAAAATTATTAGTAATCAAATATTATTATTTGAAAAGTAAATAATTAGGTGATAATACGAGAGCTCTATAAAAAAAAAATCAAGCCGAAAAGTTTTTTACAAATGAATTTGTTTTACTTTTTAGGTAAACTAAATTTTACTGAAAATAAGTCGTGGAAACATTTCATAAATTTATTTAACTAGCTATGTTTCTTGTTTTCAACATCGAAGTAGAAAGTTGATCAGAATACTTCTCAGGGTCGATTTTTTTATTTCCGTCTTTCAAAAACATTTAAATCATACTTTTTTTTCAATTTCAATAATTTTGCGACGTATTATTATAGTATTCTTCCATCCATGTTTAACATTTGGGAACGGCCGACGTATTTCTGCACAGGAAACGAGGCAAACTTCGATACACATATGTAATTGTGATATCATTTAATGTTCCAGAGGGCACCATCATTTCAATTCATCACGTGTACCGTGAATGTTTTACTCTCGAATTTCGAATGATACATAAGCCTTAAACTTCTAAATATTATTTAAAATTAAACTTAAGTCAATTAGCGATCTTTCACATATAAATCGGATAAAACTATGTATGGATATTTCCAAATAATTCTGATGAATTTAAAGAAAAGTTTCGGTGAGTTCACATTTGAACGATGTGTTCGTGTTGTTTATAACCAAAATCGATTCAATGTCGTATGAAAATGAGCGTAAAGCAGACGAGGTCACAAAGAATGATAAGTGGTTCGATTTATAGGACAGGACTTGAGCCACTGCCCTTGCTACCACTCTAGTCCGAATGCATTTCTCGTTTTAATCATACTACAAGGTGTTGTCCACATCGAGACCAATTGATGTGCAGCCGAAAGCATCGTTTATCTAAATATATGATAGCAAACGTTTCTGTCGGGGATTCGACTATATTTTTAAAATTTTATCGAACTATCTAGGTTGAATCGAATCGGTTGCACGACGCATTATATTTTTTTCATTGTTGTCGAAACGTAAACAGGCTGCATTGATTTTTTAGTCATAAATATATTCAATATGATGGTAGTTGTGAATATTCATCGTGGGCAATACAATACCCACGATTTTATCGCGATTTAGCGTTGTTCGCGTTAATTTTTTTATCTAAACTCGTTTCGAACTATGGATGCTATAAAATGTAGACGTGAAAAAAATTGACAATGCAACAATGCTCTGTTGTTTTGAAGAACATTTTGGCATATTTTTTATTGCAGATTCATAATAACATTAAGTTTTCGATTTCTAAAACACGCATATGCGGTTTTTACAGTGTTCCAAAACATTCGATCATTATTATACAATACATACCTACGTAATATTATTTTGTACAACGCGTATTTTCGTATAAAAGTGGACATGCCCAAGCTGGATTAGATATTTAGAGGTGAACCACTATTTTTTTCAAATTTACAAACAATAGAAAGAGGAACTTCATCATTACAGAAATTCCACGTTGTGAATTGAGATAAATTTCTCTTCTGATCTGACGACACGAGAGTGATACGTGCTCTTAAATGCGTACATCAATTTCGATATGCCGGTGTAGTACGTGCCATCAGACAGACATGTTGCCCAACAGTCAGTCGACGACCCGCGAAGATTTCCACGATATTCAAAGGCTTGAGTTGTTTACCATTCGTGTTTACCAGAATGTAGTTCATGGTTCTCGGTTATGATGTTTTTTTTTTATTCATTATGCTTTTCGGTCGGCTCGACACGCGACTTTGTCCCTTTGTCGTCTGGCACATGTGTTTAATGCACGTTTATTTATAGCCGTTCTTTAAAAGGGAAAATGGTTGTTTGCGGCAACGAAAACAAAAACAATAGCGGTCAGGAGTCGAATGAACTTCATTGCAAATGCTACATGTGAGTCATTAGCTGCTGGTGAAGAGTATAAGTACTTTTCGATTCTTCTCGTGATTGTCTGGCTAATTATAGAGATGTTCAATAATGTTATTGTTCTGTTATTTAAATATGGTCATATATTTTAAATTAAACTATGCTAATGCTGTTATTGCTTTGAAAATAGTAATAAACTGACCTTTTAATAAATATATTTTCAATTTACTTCCCAAAGAAACAGGTAGTTTCATATGCTTGTAAAGAAGTATGTACAAGAATAAATAGTCTATAATAAAATGTCCATTTCTGCAACCTGATAGATTATGTTTATTCTTTAGTCGTATATAATATTATAAATGATGCAGAAAAGTCAATTACTTTCAACATTCATTTTGATCTATGTTAACTAAGCAATCTTACTAGTTCTTTATTCAGTACAAGGCAATACTTTTTTATTGTGTGGCAAGATTATTTCATAACATTATTATTGTTTATCGTGATCTGTAATAAATTGCACTTTTTTGCATATATGATATCCTAAAAATAATAATTTTCACCAGCAGCAAATTGAATGACATTATTATAATAACTGAGATATTATACTTATGTCAATCAATTACTAGGTGAATAAGAAAAAGTTGTCATTTTAATTTTGCACGTTATTATAGATTTAATAGTTTATAAAACGATTTAACAAGACAAACAATTTGACAATTTCACAGGGTCTCAAAGTTGACGACTTCACATCCACTGTGCAGAATCGTCCGAGACCCAGTGCAATTATTAAAATTGATGTAAGTATATAAATTAATTGAATTAATTGAATGTAGTATATGGGTAGTATTTATTTTTTTCATACTAATATTATTTATTTTTACATTACAGAGGAATTTATCAACAAGCAATCCACAATGTTCTGGGGGAAGTTGTCCTTTAGATTTAAGCCGTTTATCTAGTTCTCCTGGTAAGAATGGTTTAGCTGCCTCAGTTCCATACTCAATAACAAAGCGGCATTATAGCAAAAGAGCTATTCCCGAGAGAGAACAAAATCGGAAAAATGACAGTGATTCCGATTCAGAATCAGATTCTGATACTGAGCGTAAAGGACTAGATAGAGTAAGTCAAATTGAACAATACGTTTTCAGTATATTTCAACATTATTTTAATAATCGATATTTTAACAGTCTGATTTTTGGAGACGTAAAATGCGAACATTCCATGGGTTGTTAGATTTGAATAAAGATGGAGTGATTTCATACGATGACTATCAGATATTGGTGAAAAGATTTTCAGATCTTGGTCATTTGAACAAGGAACAAGCAGAAGAATTTGCTAGTGTTGTTAGAGTAAGTGAATTTGAATACTGCTTATTGTATTATATATTGAATTTTATTTATAAAATATTATTCATTCTAGTTGACTTGGGAGGAGCAATTGGGAGAGATTTCTCCTTATAATTTGGTGACTGTCGAACAGTATTTAGCTGATATGGATCATGTACTAAATGATAAACAATTGAAAAAACGAGTACACAATTTCCTGCCATATATATTTAAGGTGAATATAATTGACATCTTTTTTATGATGTATTGGAACGTCTGTTTAATGCCACATATATTATAACTACTTTTTTATATAAAACATGGTTATAATATTAGTGGTTTTTTACACTACTCATTTATAATTACCTTTTTTGAATTAAGAGTTGTATTGTTTATTTCTAGTATTATTTAATTTTTGTGACTATCATATATCTTTTTAGGCTGTGGATAAAGATAAGTCTGGATTCATTTCTGTTAATGAATTTAAGTTATTTTTCAAGTGTCTTGGATTAACTGAAGAAACTGCTGCTATATCATTTGCCTTGATTGACAAAAACGGAGTAAGGAAAATCTGTATATAATTCACAGTTAAAAGAATGTCATTTTAAAAATAATGAAATTAATTACTGAATTTTTATTTTTTAGGATGGAAAACTGTCCATTAAAGAATTTGTAAAGTTAGGGAAAGACTTTTTCTTTACTGAAGATGAAAGTAGAGTTTCTAAAATGTTTTGGGGACCTCTCGTTGATCACTAATTATTTCATACTGAAATATGCAATTTTCAATGGCAAGTTTATGGCAATTATTTCATGCCAACATTTATAACTTTCCATATGTATCATTATTTTATTTTATTTTTAAGTTGGGTTTGACTTAAAATTTCCATTATTAATTTAAGTATCGATTTAGGTTTTGATTTTATCTAAGTCATTTATAATAACAATATTGTTGAGATTAGCCACTATAAAAAGAAAGAACATAAGTTAATTCAATTCAATTTTTTATAGCATAACATTTGATTTGACAAAGAACATATTTTGCCTTGTTTTTTTGTGATATAACATTAAAAAACATTCCTAATTTTATTTGGGGTTATTACTTATTTCAGGAAATAAGTGTATTTTATTTAAAATACATTTAAAACCAAACATTGCTTTGTGGAGTATTGGTTAATATTATATTACATCTAAGAATTTTGTGACTATAAATTTTATACTGTATTACATTAATATTTTAATAAAAAAGTGTTTTTTTTCTACTATGATAAATAATTAATGCCCATTGGTTTTGAAAAAAATATTTTACTAAAAAAGATTTCAAATTACAAAAATAATACAAACTAAATTCAAGAAAAATTTAAAAGGGATTGTTATTATTCCAAGCCAACTTCTAATTTCATGTTGTTCACTTTTTGCACCAAATCTTTTATTTGACTTGTCCTGAAATAATCATTTGATGAGTAAAAAATTAAAATAAAATAAAATATTATAATCTTACTGTTGTCCTAGAGTATTTTTGATGATCTCTGTCAAGTGTTTGCCTAAAAATATTTCTTCTTTTTTCCTGTTCATATTCCAGTTTTCTACCTACACACACACACATATATAAGAACTTGATCATATAAAAAAGGTTATTAATGTATAATTATAAAATTAATTACTTGAGTTTTTTGGATAGTTATTTTTTGTTGAATTTTAGCAAATTCTTCCTGTAACTTTGGCATTTTTTGTGCATATTCGTCTAACTGATTTGACATTTCTTTTTCAGCAGCACTAGGAGCTGATTGTTTCTTACGTAATGCCCGTAAAACATTTTTACATCTTAAAAAATGGAATTACTGTTAAAAACATGAATAATATTAAATAATAAACTGCAGTGTTTGCATACCTATCATTTAGAGCCATTTGAATATTTTGGGCATTTTTGAATTTTTCTCGAAGACGTAATGTTTCTTCATCGACCATTACATTATTATTTTGCCAATCTTCGATTTCCTGAATTTGGAGATTTTTTAATAGTTTTAAAGTTTTGCTTCTTTTTTCCAATTCTTTGCGAGCTCGTTCTATTTTAGAAAAGTAATCTTCACGAAAAACATGTGTAGCGTGTGTAAGTAACTAAACGGTAAAAATAATACTGTCACTTAATTTTTCTTATAAATTATACAATAATTGTGATTCTTCAGTAAACAAACCTCAAAACACTCCTGTGGATTTGGTTCACTAGTGCTAGAGATTTTCAAAAGTGGTTGAGATAATTCATGTTTCAATAGTTGGTGAATTTGTTTATTGAAAGGCACTTTCTGCATCTTTAATTATAAAATCATTATTAACACTTTAAATAACAAGAAATAAGGTTTTCGTCAAATCAAAATTTCAAACCTCGTTTAATGAAACAGCTAAGTTGCTCTTATTTAATAGAGACGTGTCAGCTTTCACAGAATCCAATGTGTCATTGAATAGCATTTCTTCAGGACCACCTATATCCAAAGGTTTCATAACTAAACGACCATCGCTTAGTATCGATAATAAGACATGACTGGAGTATGTGATGCATATGCCTAGAGGTGGGTTAACGGAATTGATTTTTGATGTTTTCGTGCAAAGGATATATTCAGCTGTACTGTTTACATTGAGCTTGGGAAGATACTCGTTTAAATTTTCTGCAGTAAAAATATACATTTTAATTACGAATAAAAATTGAAGTGAAATATATCAAAGAAACCAATAAATATGTATAATACCATCTGGTTTGCTGAAAAATTTTTTCAATTGATCTATGATTGGCACGGTTATAATATGAACTCCTGTTTCATGATGACAAAAATATCGGTTTTTGGTTCCTTCATCCTGAATTAATAAGATCGTTATAAGTATTAAATATTTTAAAAATCTTAATAAAATCATGTATAATGACACTTACTGCAGTTAAATATATCGGACAGGTGTAACTAGGATCATCATTATTCAAAGTAAGACCGAGGTCTAATTCTATTGCTTCAATTACATACAAAGAATGAGACAATTCTTTATTGTATGTTGTTTGGGAATTGGACATTGAATAATTTGCAGAATTTGAATATGGTTTCTGTCCACAGTAAAAATTATAATTATGGACATTGGACTGAGGCGATTGATAGTTTTTATTTTGTGCCTAGAAAAATTGAAGGAAACATTCAATTTATTTGAATTTACATTTTTTACATTAAAAAAAGTTGATTGAATCAATCTATGTGAAATTTAATACAACATACATTATAAAGGCCTTTTGGAGTAGAAACGGAAATCGGATTACCAGTAATGTTGATGTTTGTCTGAAATATGAAAAATAGACAGTGAAATTTGAATATGTATATTTTATCGTATCTAAGATGTTAATTACATTTATTATCTCTTTTATATTATCTTCATCAGGTAAAAGAATGCAATGGTAAAGTGTACCTCCACATGTCGCTATACACAAAAAGTTTTCACTGAGCATCAATATAGAGCATGATTCAAGTCCATAATTGTCATCAGCCGGAGGATACATTGTTAACGGACCTTCCATTTTTGCTCTGATAAAAATAAATTTTTAGTGATTTCCGAATAAGTACACAGCTTTTCAAGAGATATTTTAAAAAGTTTTATATTTAAAAATTTGATATCATACTTTTTATTGTCTTCGCCTATATGAATCAGGTGAATGTTTCCGTTTCCTGTCAATAAAAAGGCACGATCATCTGATCCAGTGGCAATATCGACGGCTCCATCACCGAGTGCAGCCAACAACGGCAACCTTCCACTCTTGGGACCGACTCTCCACACTTGCTTCAACGGTTGATCATCGTTGGCCACATCGTACAACTTCAACGTATTGTCCGAGCACAGCACAAGCAAGTGAGAGTCCGTACTTGAATTCGGGTGCCATCTGACTCGATATATTTCACAGTCACACATATATTCACGTTCGTCCAATATGCGGCTCCTGAAAAAAATAGTATATAAACATATTAATTTCAACGATAAATTTCATTTTACAGTTCTGGTGAATTATAAATCGGTGGTATTATGTACGGCCAGATGTAATATTTCACGAAACCAAGGGCGTAATGAAATTCGTTTTGGTCGCCGAAATAAAAAGAATAGTAGATAATGGCGATTAATTTCTATCTGCGAGCGAATGGCGTAAAAACCGATAAGGGAATTGTTTGCGGAGACCCACACTCGTTCGACTTCACACCCCAGTGGTTAGAGTCGACTTTCAATAAATTACAAAAGCTTTTACCGTTTTAATTCCACACACAACCTAGCATTGACAAGAAAAATTAATGGAACAACCCGCGGTTGTCCTCTCTGGGTTTTGATTGTGAAAAAGGCAAGGGGTGAGAAACGTTAATCGTGGAGATTTATAACCTTTTTCGAATCCTTTGTAACTAGTGTTTCTTGTTTCTCGACATTTTTCATTTTTCGAGAAACGAGAATTCTTAATTCTTCAAAAAAATTTTTCGAATACTTCTATAAATTAAAATAATGGAAATTAAGGTTGATTTGAAAATACACAGATGTCTTGAAAATTCATTTTAAAGTAGTGCTTTAGAAAATTTAATGCTGAGTTTACGGAACGGAGTTTAGTGAACGGAATACGTAAAATGTCTTTTTGCCTGTTGATTCGAATATGCTTAACTTTTTAACTGGAGACCGGTTATTATCGAAATTATTTCCGTGTTTGATTATCATCGTCAGTATCTTCGTTTTCGTCTTCTTTCTTTATATAAAAAACCTTTAACACAACTAAATGCATTCCATGATTATAATAAAGTTGTTGATGTGCTGGTGACAATCTTCCAAATTTTTGCATAACAGCAGCACCATCACTCA
>JAOXNN020000067.1:348949-362146 GCA_028571205.2 Hydropsyche betteni | reverse complement strand
AAAAAAAGCCCTGCTGAATTGCCAAGGCTTGCGCTTAACCCAGGCCAACGTGCCCGTAATAAAGCAAGCTGGCGGGAAAAACTGGCGGCTTGTTGCTGTAAAATGGCTTCGCCTTTAGGTTCATCTGCCGTGGCAAGGTGGGAAACAGCAAGCACCGGGGTCAAAAAACTGCTTTTGCCCAAACGCTCCACAAGCTCTGGTAGCTGGTGCAGGGAAAAACCAAGCCGCCCCATACCAGAATTGCACTTTATCGCCACCTGCAACGGCTGTTTGGCTGCTTCATACACAGCAAGCTGCTCAAACGAATGCACAACGCAAATAATGTTGTGGGTATGCGCAAGCAGGCATTCTTCTTGGTGCAGCACGCCAAGCAAGGAAACAACGGCAGGCTGCATGGCGCTGCGTGCAAGCCCGCGCCGTAGTGCCACCCCTTCCATGACCGCGCCTGTTGTAAACGCAGTTGCCCCTTCTTCACACAACGCGGTTGCAACAGCTAAAGCACCGTGCCCGTAAGCATTGGCTTTCACAACAGGTAACAGCAAAGGCCATGCGGTGCCCGGCACATACGCGCCCGTAGGTGAAGCGCCGCCAAAAGGCAGAGGGCTGCCGGGGGGCAAACACGCCTTGGCATGGCTTACAAGCAACCGGTAATTCTGGCGAATACGGTCAAGGTGTATTACTGCGCGGGCTTGGGAAAACGTATCAGTCACATAAACTCCAAAAAGAAGGGCACCGAAAAATAATGGCGTGCAAAACAATACTGTCCGGCTAAAAAGCCGGGCAGTATTGAGGCAATTTTGCTTGCAAAATTGCTCGCGAAGCATGCTCGTTCGCCCTTATTATCACCTTTTTCGCCACTTAACTTCTTAGAAACGTTGCCTTGGAACAAAAAGATAGCCGGACAGCATTAGCTAGAAATAGGGTATCAGGGTTAGCGCATCAAATTTGTTGCTGTTGTAGGATTTATGGACACTAATAGCTGTCGCTTTGTCGTTGCGAGGAGCGTAGCAGAGCCTGCCCTGAGGAGCCCGCTTTGGGCGACGTGAGGGTGGCAATCCATGCCTTTACTTGTCAAGAAAAAATAGATGGATAATACTCGGCACGTCCTGTGCCTCACCCTGCGGGCGTGCCGTTGGCACGTACAATTATGCTTTCCTGTATAATTGGGGCCACGGCCCTTACGGCCCTCGCAATGACACGGCGATAATTTTTTATAACAGAACTGCTTATTTTTGCTGACATGCCTTGCCTCATTATGGCAAGATATGTTTTACTTAAATAGCGCAATCTTTTACTGCAACAGGCTTAGGATATTCTTTTTTGAAAAACCTGTTGACATTTTTAAGGCAGTCTGTAAAAGCAGGCTACTAACCGTAGTAAACCCAACCGTTTCTTGCACTCCCGCTCGAAACGAAAAACATTGTGGAGACTGTGATGACGAAAGCTGAACTTGTTAGCAAAATTCATGAGAAGTCCGGACTGAACACCAAGGCACAAGCTGAAGCTGCCCTTGATGCCCTTGTCGACATTCTGACTATTGCAATGAAAGAAGGCAACCCTGTTACTTTTACCGGTTTCGGTAGCTTTAAAGTCATTGAACGTGCCGCCCGTAAAGGCCGCCGTTTTCCGTTTCTTAACAAATCCACAGACGATGTTACTAACATCGGGCCTATATACTAGTTACCAATAATATTATAAAAAAAAAATAATAGAATTTTCATATTAATGCAACGAGAGATAAAGAATATACGCATTTATATATATATTTTGTATAATTTATATAATTTCAAAAGTGATACCGAATGGATGGTTGGAGTGGGTTACAAAAACGGCTCCACCTGCAGTGGCGCAGATTATTACAAGTAAGATAATAATGAGAGCGCGATGGCTGGCAATAATATTCACGTTGTAATAAGAATAAACTCTTGCGAGAGGCGCTAATCTTTCCCACTCACCCTTCCTCCCCAAAGGAAACGGCTTTCGCACTTTTTAAGCAGAAATTATGCGGAAGACAATATAACATAGCATATATAATAATTGGAACTGGCTAGTTCGTAACGTACATTGCTTTACTTTCAAACTGAAGGTTACAACTTATTTTTTGTTCAAAATAAAAAAAAATAACCTGCAAAATACAGTATCTCTTCCTCCTTGGAACAAAGCCTGAGGTCCAGATCTTCGTGGCAGTCTCAGAACTGAGATTCCTCGAGGTCCACTGACGACGACCCATGTTGATATCGGATTCACTAATATCGAAGTGGCGTTGAAAGAGGTAGATTCGGTGCCGAAGAGTCTCTGAAACATGTTTAAATTAATTTATATATGAATACGTTTGAGGGGAAAACAATAGCCGAAACGATGAAAGGAAAAAAAAATGGCAAGAGCGTGCGGGTGGGTGGTGGTGCGCACACCCGAATATTCATCTACAATTAATCAAAAAGTTTTCGGGGCCAATTCATGCATCAGCCACAACACTCCGGAAAAACTTTTATTAAAAAGAACAAAAGGCACTTTTCAAAGATAATTGATAATACAAAACGGGGACCCCACCCGAGTACGTACTCGAGCCGTGGACCGAAACATGGCGGAAAATGTGGAGAAAAAAAAATTATATACATACACTACAAAGATGTATGGTCCAGCGTTTGTGCAACGGTATTGTGCAACGCACATTGCGCGTTAATTTGAATAATAAAATATGCAAATGATCCCCCATTGTGTTATCGAGTTTCGAATTGAATATTGGAACGGGGAAGGAATCCGAAATGTTTTTGTCGAAACGCGAATCGAACCACAGTTTGAGTGGTTTCGTTGACAGAAAAAGAAAATCACCCCGCGGAAAAACAAAAGATGCGAAACGAGGGGGTGAGGGCGGCGAACAAACGATGGAGGCCAATTTTCAATTATTCATTTCAATCTTTATTTCATCCAGTATTATATTGTTTTCAGTGCGGGGATTTCATTAAAAATTAATAACTGATTCATTTGAATTGAAAAAATATAAATCTTACAAACGATTGAAACAAACATTAGGAATTTCGGAGAAAATAAATACGATAATTATCGATAACACTATAAATATGTTTGATTTCGTTTTATATAAATTATTAATATTGGGAGTTATATGAACTAGAAACGGTTAGACTTTTGAGGTGTTCCTCGATTTCGCCACGCTTTTTATGCCGAAAACAACGCGGCTATGGAACGGGAGAATGTTAAAAGCGCAAGAAAGAAAGCAGCTTTCGTTGGACACGACAGGCCGTGTCGATTGAACAAAACGGGAAACAAAAGGAAACGACAAAAAAAATAAAACAAAAAGCCGAACAGAAATCGGGGGGGAGGGAGGGGTCATGAGACAAAACGTCGAGGAATTATTTAAGACGTCGATTTTCAGCCGACGCCCGAGGGACGTCCGTCAAGTCGACCCTCTTTTTTCATATTTTGTTCGTTTGGGAAGGCTATCAATTAATGATGAACATTTAAATAATGACTTTAATCTTGCGCATTTTTCAAATAAATATTTATATTAATAGACGGCTGGGATTGGGTACTATAGTCTTATAGTAAATAGGCCCGATGTTAATAACATCGGCTGCCCGATGCCCGTACCCGATTTGAATATTCAATTAATAAAATCAAAATAGTTCATTTGTTATTGTCACCAGACGTCATATAGGCAAACCAGAGGCAGTAGGTAATAAGCATCATATTAAATAAATATGTTCCACAATCAAAATTGTCACATAACACAAAGATCCCGAAGACTATGCAACACACACAAACGATCCGTAAACCGAAATTTACGAAACGAAAACTCAAGACCATCACTTTGGTCTTGGAAACGACCAATCACATTATAAAGTGTAAATAGACGTTCGAACATGGTTGCAGCGAACAAAATCCGATCGGTGGATGAATACGTTACAACCACACAACATACGTTCGAGTATGGCGAGACCGCGCCAATACATACAACACATGACCCATACTACGAACTTGGTTCGAGCCTGCAACTAATTCAGTCACACGATCGAATTTGGTACCCATGCATCCAAAACGCTTGGAAATTCCATCGAACCGAGTCAATAATAATAATAACGTGCAGTCGAACCGCTGAACACACGTTCGAACATGGTTGCGAGCGCAACAAACCATTATTTCGCTGCAACCATGTTCGAACGTCTATTTACACTTTTACACGTACGATCGAACCAACAACCGACACGCCTCAGATTCAGCCATTCCATACATTATTCCCGGCGATTCCATACACCAGCGGGACAAATCGTCCACACGAACAGACGCGACACGCGCACGTCGCCCTTTCGCAAATTTCGCGACGAACGATCCGAAAACGGCGACTTTCGCCCCGTTGGCCGCCCACCCGGCCGCCCGCTGCCCGTCCCGCGCGCCGCCCACCCGCCCACTCGCTCGGGGCTCACGTCGCTTTTAAAAAGTGAGCTTTAAAATCGCGGCGGCTGGTCGCGACGTGAGTTCTACACGACGCGGTTAAATTATTCAAAAAATTGCGAAGCCGCCCCCCCCCCGCGAGGGGTGCCCGATTTCTTATGCGAGGCGGCCGGTTCGTTCTGGGTTTTTAGCGAGGCTCACCTGGGTATTGGTATGACGAAAAGTACGATAATAAATAAAAATAAATTGTATTGAAATATTTTTTTGATGTTTCGGCAGATCGTGTTTTTTTTTCGAAGTATGTAGTGTCAAATGAATTTAACGTTTGAAGAGTTTAAATAGGTAATCCACCCTATAACGTCAAGATAAGTTCGACGTTATAGGGGGGAATGTAGGAAATCAATAAATGAAAAATTTTAATTTTTCTTTTTTTTGTATATTTTAACGAGTTAATTGTTTTTTTTTAAATAAATTTGAAAAAAATTTAAGAAATTAGAATTTAAATGCTTTTGAAAAATGACGTTATAGGGGGGATTACTGTACTTTTAAATTTTTTATTTAATACTTCCAGTTTGATATTACATGAAACTAGCCGAATCCGGCAGACGTTGTCCTGCCAGTCTGTATTATAACACCTTGATATGATTCTATGAATTGCATAGCCAAGGCAACTAAATTCCACAAACGACAGATCAAACTGAATTTTTTTTTCGGTTTTAATGAAACGAAAACCTTCTCAACATAACAATACATAAACATGCCAATTTTCATAGTGATCGGTCGAACGGTGTTAGAGTGAAACGACGTCATATGTACAAACATCCATTTTTATTATATGAAATTATTGAAAAAATAAAATTGTATGAGAATACCATTAGCTGTCATAGAGGATCCACAATTTGTTAATATAACAGATCGTTATCACAATAGAGCATTAATACAATAAAATGTCAATAAGTTAAAATATATTTTTTTTTATATAAGAAAATAAATAAGAATTCGACGAGTCATTTAATTGATAGACGAATAAACAAATACTTAATGTTTATTGTATCACTGACAAAGGGTGAAGAGTGAGAAAACATAAAATCGACCAATCAAATATTAAATCATTACGTATTCAATTAAATTTTTCAAAGCGAACGAGCTCGACTCTAACGCGTCCATTTCGAAATCTGAAAATATCCATTTTCAGCAAAGCAAGATTAGGCCGAATGCAACCGGTACATTACAAATACGCACGAACAGAATACGAGATGTCGACCGAACTTTATCTGGGCCCCGGACAAAAAAGGTTAGGGTACGAAATTAGCGGAGATATCTTCCCCGATTGGCGCTCCTTTTTTTTTATAATTTCAAAATTTTTTCCGTAACATTTTCGGGTCGACTTGCAAAGTCGACGTTTTACGTGCACGTGAAAGGGTGTGTGGTGCCTCTAATAAGGGTGAGCCCGAGTTTCGGGTGGAAGACGGGTGGCCTGGATGTGACACTTGTACAAAACACTGTGATTTTTCTCTCATAATAATTTCAGGCGTGCACCGCGCCGTCACTGCACACGTATACCGTCCGTGTTTATATTTATACACATCGCGCATTATACGAAATACGTAACACGGGCGAATAAATAAATAAATGAATAAAACGGATTGCGGCAAGAAAAGGCGTCGTTTGTTGAGCGCCAACGTATGAATACACGTGTGCGAAGTGGGCATCAATCTCTTGCGATTTCCACGTGTCGGCATGCCTTTTTCACACCTCGGATGGAATGTCGGAAAGTTTATTTTTTCACATGAAAACATTTCTTGTATATCCGACCTTTTATAATCGACTAGTATGAATTTTGTGGAAAACTAAATTTATTCGAGAATGACTAATATTATCGGTAAAGAAATATTTGACTATGTATTGAAACATAAGAATTTTCATAATTGGTTAATGATATTAAGTGACTATTATTTTTATGTGAAATCCCCTATATATAATAGTGGATTTCTGTGTGTGTGTGTCTGTCCGTCTGTCTGTCTGTGTCGATGACAATCGCGTTTTTTTTTTAATGATGATGTTGATGATGATGGTGGTGGTGGTGGTGGTATTGATGAAGATGATGGTTTTATTAATTAAATATTAAATATTTAAATCGGGTACACATTTCGAGTTCACACAATCGGGATTTCACATTTTATCGTTTTCTGTTTCTCAACAAAACCACAGCCGATGTTATTAACATCGCGGCTATATACTAGTAATTAATAAACGGCTATCATAAATTCATCATTTTACTGAAGAAGGTAATAGAAAATTATTTCAGTTACCATTTCCCAGGATAATCATTGAAAAGTGATTCTCTGCATCGCCTGATATTGAAGAAAAAATAAAAAAATACAGTAAACCTCCATATAACGTCAAGATAGGTACCACAATATAGGAGGTTATGGATTTTCAATTTTGTTTTATGATTTGAAGGAAATCAGTAAATCGAACGTTTTCATTTTTTTTTTGGATATTTTTACGTGTAAACTAGCGTAAATGACTTGACTCGAAATCATAGGAGTGTACATTATAGCGGGGGTTCACTGTAAATGGCTGAGATCGTTAGCTGGTTGGCTTGAAACTATTTGGAATAATATTTTCTAGAATTACCTTTAATTTATTGTTAAATATCTAATGCACGATTTTTCGAAAAGATTGTGTCATACAATAGACGTTATACAAGATAACAACAATAAAATAATTTTAAACTATTCTTATAATCTTATTATATAATTCTATAATAATAGAATGTAAAAAAAGAAAAATAATAAAAAAATATTATAGAGCCACCTATCGGCGAGTAGCGACATCAAATACTATACAACGAACGTTTTATAGAAAAAAATCACACACGTTATGCGAACAACGTATTTTTTAAATGTCGGAACTCACGATCACGCTCCGCCGAAATTGTTTATTTTAATTTCGCTTCAGAATTATCCTTTTATTTATCTTCGGCGTGACGTCGCGCAATTTAAATTACCGCAAAATACGTAGTGGCGTTGCATAGGGTACGAAATAAATACAATCTGATAGTGTCGGACATTAAACGCCGAAACGATATATGCCTGGCGACGTCTACGGAAAAATAATATGGGTATGTATAGGGAAAAATTTAAATCGGGCATCGGAAAAGGCGAGGCGGCACGTGACGGCAATGAAAATTTCGTCCTCTTCGCCATCTGGTACGATTTCGTGCTTTTTGTGGTGTTTTTATATTTTTACGTATTTTTTTGTATGCATATAGGTTCAAATTGGGGTCGAATTTCCCGGAGAAAAGGATTTTATAAAACAATAACGAGTTTTGGTTAATTACAATAAAAATTTCTGTATAAGAAATTTTTACGAGGTTATCATCAAAATGGAAATATTTTATCGATGTTTTTTTTTAAAATTATAATGAAATTTTAAATTCGCAATATAATTTTTAGAACGGCCATCGGCGCGGAGATGTCGTCAAGTCCGCGCTTTTCCTCGATTTTCGCGCGGAAAAGCCTCGTTATGAATTTTCACACCGGTCAACTGGGCGAGATCTAAAAGCGCGAGTCGAATGATTAATTCACGCCTAATTTAGGCGTAAATTCGGTCGGCGATCCAATTAAGTCCGCGATAAAAATTAGCACGTGACCGCTTGATTATGAGACTAGTTTGCGCTTTACGAGCTCCCAACCCCCGGAATAAATCCGTACGAAGTGGTAAAATTTAAATTTTCACCGGCCCATCAAGAAACTTTCACATATTAACCTGAATAAATGAGATTCATAGCGGGGCGTTTTCGCGCTGATTGCGATTATGCTAATAATGCAATTACGAAAACGGCAATATACCGAGATTAAAGCGATTCCTTTCTGCCCTTCATTTCGTTCAGATGAATTATCGCAGTTTTTTTTTCCAGCCGATTATGCGCTTTTTTATACCTTCATGCGGGATGGATACCACTATTGGTAAGATATCAAATCAGAAACTTATATTAAAGTGGAATTATTCAGAAAGAAGTTTACAGTTTTATTATCCAAAGTACAGTCATTAAACGGTGATTTATTGGCGAAGTTGCCGCAGAACAGATTGGTTTTATTCCGCGGGAAAAACGCTTTTCGTATAATTGATGGAATACGAGGAGAAAAAAATGTTCTGCATTTTATGCGCTAGGGTGGCCATTATTTTTGCGTTCAAAGATTAAAAACTCGTATCGAAGACGCACGAAACAAATAAGACAGAAATCCGGGAAAAAATATGTGCGATTTCCTTTGAAGATATTAATTTCGACAGTCGCTTGAACGATGGTGTTTCGAAACGGTACGATATTTGCATTGGGGAGCGAAAACGGGGGATTTTCAATATTCGTTCGGCGAAGAAAATATGCGGGTGGATTGTGCAGTTATATGCATAATTACCTAAGATAGGCAATAAGCATTAAAACTTTATGAGAAGAGGGCTATTCGGTAACGATCTATAAATCAAATGAACCATTTCATTACCGAGCGGAAAAATGGCAGAGGATCGGTGCGATAGTAAACAGGATATCGCTTTTTATTGTATCACAATTTAAAAGAATCGCTCGGAAAAGATATTGCTACGATTATACTGTGAATAAGAATTGAAGTTTTAACGCGTAAAGTAAAAAATAAAATAAATATTCGTTGATAATTTGTGATGTTGAAGCGTCAAGTTTATAAATGGCTTCTATACGAAAAATTTGTATGTATTATATTTCGTATGGTAATTTTGTAAATATAGGTAGTCCTTGACTTACGATCGAAAAAAAATAATATGTATTTTTTTTTAAATTGATTGATAAATCTCACGCGGATGTGAGAAATAAATACGTAGGAATGTAGAACCGTCGAAAAATTCGTATTGAAAAAAATGACTTCTGCTTTTAATTTAATTAATCAAGAAAAACAAAAAATTGAAATGATGAAACCAAACATTGAAAGATTTTCAAATGTTATTTATTTATTACTTCATTATTGTATTAATAAAAGTTAGTAAAACTACCGAAAAAAATAAATTATTACGACCGAGGTTCAGGAACGTATCTCTGTCGTAAATCAAGTACTACCTGTATATTTTTCACATACGCACATGTCGATTGTTTATCGAAAAATTAAAACGCGATCCAATAAACATTATTTTTCAACTTACCAAGCATCCCTTCGCCTCTAATTTTTTCTCTCGAAATGACGCCGCGGGGTAGAAGCGCAAAAAAAAACATAATCGAAATCGGTGAATCGCCTAGTATGAAATAGAGGTTAATCTTATTTTTATTGCCCGATACCCTCGGATATGGCAATTCGGGTAGTAGCAAAGGTAGTACGTTGGTCCCTGTCTGGCGAGGGCGTCGCGGAGCGTCGTTTCGGCGACGCCTCTTCCAAATCGGTCATTAAACAAAAATTTTCACTAAAGGGAAATTTTTCGCAATTACTTAGAGACGGGGATGTGGGGGGTGCGTTAGCCGCATCGCCCGGGATGGGGGTGCAGTAAAAATGATTTGTATTTTTATAAAGTTGCCTTTTATACCGTTCAATTTTTCGAGCTTCCCCCTCTACGTTTCTTTTTTATCTGCGCATAGGTATCACCTTGTTTTTCGTGTGGAAATTAACATATCGAATATATACCGTGGTGTATATGTTATACAACAAATGAGATGTTGTATGTCTTTTCGTTTTTTTTTTTAATGGTGTTTGGTGGTATTGGCGAATGTACTTCGACACATATAGAGCAACTTGAAGAAATTATCTCTTTGTACAGAAACTGAAATCAATTGAAGTGATATGATGTACATACTGATGTACCGAACGTCAACGACCAATTGTAATTATTGTCACAATATTGTCACAATTATAATTTACTAGTATATAGGCCCAACGGTAATAACATCGGGATGTGTATGTGTTAATTTTAAATTCGATGCCCGTACCCGATTTAAATATTTAATATTTAATTAATAAAATCAAAATAGTTCATTTGTTTGTGACATACAGGCATGTATAGGGGATTCAAATATTTTTTCTACTGTGTAATAATCGACGTATTGCCTAAGTCAATAGAGACGTTTTCATAAGCATGATATTATAAACGTTAAGTATATACGCATAAAGACCTTTATTAGAAAAATAATTTTATAGACGCAAAAAAAATAATCGTATCGACGCGTCGTTTTAAAGCCTCGAGCGTTATCGAACAGATAGACAGACGGACAAACTCACACACAGAAATCCGCTATTATATATAGGGGATATGGCGATCGATAGATGAGACTTTTAATCAGAATCGTCTCATTAACGAGATATTTAACTCTCATTATTTTGGTCAAATGGTTAAATACGAAATTTAAATCGATCGAGTGGATTTTAAAAACGGAATCATACTCTAGCCATACCCGCAGCTTGAACCATCATAATTACGACTGATAGCAACATACCGCTGGACCATAGACCGTATTTTCGTTGAAACTACGAGATTACCCCGTTCATAAAATATCGATTTAAATTCAAATATAAAACGGAGCGTTCCATCCGAAGCGAACCCTTTCAATTTATCGCGCAACGTCCGCTCGACGTGAAAAATCGCGAATACAAAAAAGATAACGAAACATAAACGAGTTAAGGATCCTTTGAAAAATGTATCCCTATAAATACTTATACATTTTTCTCTTATCAAAAAGCCAAAAAAAAGCGGAAAAAATACAAGCGGTCGGGACGACGACGACGACGCCTTGCGAAACGGTTTCCCATAATATTAACGGTAGGACGGGTGGGCATCGGAACCGAAACGACGCTCCTAGTACAGGATCCGATGGTCGCTTGGGACCTTTCGCACTCGGGGAACGCCATAATGGCCCGCTTTGACTTTTTAGATGGATTTTTTAATGCAATAATTTCAATAATTTATCGCTGGCGGGGTAGCGCTGCGGCGAAATTAAAATTAAGACGCGCGCACGAACCACCAAGAGCGGCCCCAGACGAAAAGGCGCTCTGATAAAGGAAAAAAAGGAAGGATCCTTCCGACGGAGCCGGGGACGTGTCGTTTGTGTGTATGCAGAAGGAGATGCAATAATAACCCTATTATTGTTGAAAACGTCCTTTGACATCCTTTTAAAACGTCATCATCGTGGCGCAGCGCAAAGTGAATAAGTGAAGGAGAGCGGAGCTAAAGGTGGGCTCGACAATTTTGCGGTTATTCTTAACCATTTGACGTATTATTTATTTTGATGGACTCATTTAGAAAATCGCGAAATCGTTCATCAATAAAATATTTAGTGTGAACGAAAATATTAATATTTGAAATGAACAAGAGAGGCCTGTCATTGATTTGCGAAAAATTTCGCAAATCGAATTACGTAAAGCGAGGCGGCAAACGACCGTGATACAATTAACGAGACTGCCACTAAGCGGGAGGCTTCAAAAGATGAGACATATTCGTCCCTCTTCGTACCGGGGAGCTCGTTTCATCGATGAATAATAATACGTTGCGTTGCAAAGAGGAAGGAAAAAAATGGTAGTATCGTAAAAACAGCCCCGCGGGGCAGCGAGGAGGCGTAAAAAATTAAAAGCATTTCAATTAGGGACGAGTGGAGAAGAGTGAAGACGAGGAGGACTGTGACCAAGAAGACATCGTCTATCCATACGAACAGTGGGATAGGAGACGATAAAACGAAATTGGATTGCTCGGTGTCGTTTTAATCTTCGACAGGGCAAGAAAATGCAAGCGGCTGCAACACTTGTCTGATTGCAATCTGCTCATCGGCAGCGATTGAAGGTTTTATATTCCATTCCATATATATTTGTTCTAAAAGTCAATATAGATTGTTTTTATGAATTACTAATGTTAGCTAATTGACAGAAAGCAATATTCAACGAAAATTGTACACTGCTACATTGTACATGTTGGAACGGCTTTTATTTCGAATGGCCAAAATTTACGAATCGCTTCCGAACGAAGGTTCATTAGCGTTTGATACATTGACAGGATCCAATCTAAGCAAGTACTTTCGATTCGAGCTGGAAAAGGGAGACGTGTCACTTTAAAATGTGACAAATACGATGCTCATTACGCTTGGGGTAGATTGGAATCCGTCGAAACGAGATTGGAGTGTTGGGTTGGAATGGGGGCGGTGGTCTTGTTGTTCAGAGTAGACGACGTTCACGAATAGACAACAAGACGATAGGTAGGGTAGGGGTTGAAAAAAATGAGACAGCGACCCAACAAGAAAGAGAAGAGTTGTGCTTTATGAGCGATCTTGATACGAGAAATCAATTAAAGCACAAAGGGCCATAAAGATAGTCGAACTGTTTGTGAACGGTCTCGGTCCTATCGCGTACGACACGAAAAAAAGAGCAGAAATCTAAAATAGAAGGTGGTTTTATATTCTTCTGAAATATACATAAACATTATCTTAATTTATATGACCGCGCGCGAGGAGATTTTACGACATCTGTAGTGCGCAATAAAACGAATTGGTTTCGCGAATGTGCAAACCATTTGCGTAAAAAGATGCATATTATTATAATATTCGCAATACGAATGGTAAGCTTTGAATATATGAAATATGACTGTGTTGTGCGTGTTTGCTATGCTGAACAGCTGAAGGCAAAATGAACCGATTGTTTGCTGAAACTTCGGAACACATGACATTGATCATATCTAGTTTTGTAGGTTGACTTTTGAAGATACGTTTGTTGTTAAGTACGCGTCGTCTTCCGTCTCAGAAATTCGTGTTTGATTTCATGTTTATAACGTTTTGAGATACGTTTA
>JAOXNN020000067.1:326093-347093 GCA_028571205.2 Hydropsyche betteni | reverse complement strand
TTTGCATAGATATATTTAATTTTTATTTTATTACGTAATAGTATGGTTATCAATTCACAGCCGATGTTATTAACATCTGGCCTATATACTAGTAGATGATAATGAAAAGGTGTTATTTACGCGAGTAATTTGAAATATTATACGGAGAACGACAGATTTCAATTGAAAACTTTCAAATTAAATCGATCGCCCTGAGTGTTCCAAGAGTGTAAGAGCACACGTCTCATCTGAAGCACCCTATAACAGTGGAAAAGCTGTGTATACGAGTATAGAGGCGTAATTGTGTGTTTGTTGTTTTGAAGGTAACGCCGAGATATCTTTAAAATGTCGAACGATTTAATCTCAAGTGTCTGTAATACAAAACCGAGATTAAATCACATGCGTAGCTTTCATTTATTCTCAGCGAGACGTTAAGTACCAGGGGGCGGCTCGACGCCAGAGATCCACCCCTCCCTTGCGGGGGATGGGGGACAAAAACATAAGAATAGGATGACACACACCCGCGTTTAGTATATATGGGAAAAGGGAAGGCGTTTCTGCAGGTACAGGAAGAAAGACAAGAAGAACGCACGCTTGTGTGTGTACGATATATAATTACAAAGGAGCGAGTGAGAGTGCGAGTCGGAGCACATCGGGGGAAAATATTCGCTCAATTAAATTGCTGCATCAATATGGGCAGGGTGGGTGGTGGATTTCGGATGAACGAAAATGGAGTTCAGTTCGAACGTTTCGAGTGGAAAGACGTTGCGGGGGCGGCGGGTGGGAATGTCTCTTCGAAAATCACGCGAGAATGTTAATTGATGAATTGTTTTGCAATAGGAGAGACTGGGGTGGTTTGGTTTTCTTCAAAGGTATCATTTGATTTAATTTCAAAGGTTATATCGACGATTTTTCAAATCGATAATCAAAGTATTCATATCATGTTATTAAAAAAAAAAAACAATGTTACACATAGAGAAATAAAATAAGTTATAGTTTGATAGCGTTATCCCCAATTATACTAGAGGCGTCATATGAAAATTGTCAATTTCAGCAAAACGATTCGAGGCGACGGAAGGAAACGAAGCCTTCGCATTTCAATACGCACATACATACACACAAAAGAGCCATCCGGAGCGATGAAGAATATCAAATTGCAGATCAAAGTTTGACGTTGACGGGCGCGAAGGTGTGCGCGTCTATCGCGATGTCATTTTGAAGCTGCCATCGACAATTTAAAACGAGACGAGATTCGGAAGTCGTAACGGAGTGGGCGGGAAAGGCACCCGATAATTGCCCTATGGCTGAAAGTCAATAAATATTTTCGGTCGACAAGGGGTGTGGGGTTGAGGGGGCTGAGACAACGAAGCATCAAAGTGTCTCTTTCGTAGACGGAGAGGTAAGAATTCAATATTTTGCCTTAACGGCAGAAGAGGGCCATGCCTGCGTGGAAATGGAGAAATGCCAAATAAGGTGCTCGCTGGGGGGGTAGCATCGAAGCCTTAGAGAGTGGAAAGGGTGAGGCTTCGTAGGGTGAGCGAGGTGTGGGTATTATGGAGATGCGGGGGATAAAGATTATTTGACACACTTTACAACACGTCAAGCACATAGCTGATGATACAAAACGGGACGGCAGGTAGGCGAAATGCTGCAAAAATTACAAATAAATTATCAGCAATTATTTTAAACATGATTCTTTTGCATTTCGACGATTCGCATACAAATCATCTGACAAAATGTCAAATTCGTTATTTTTTACTATGTTTATATGAAAAAAGAAGAAAAAAATTTTCATAATTAAAATGCCACTCTTTAATGATACGAAAGTGTACTAATCAGTTATATGAAAGCTCCTATTGGATTTAAAAAAAATATTTAATTGAGGAATTCAATTTAATTTTTTTGAAAATACAAAAAAAATGGTTTTTATTTATTCGATCCGATCATATCGGCGAAAAATTATAGTGAACAAATTCATAATTCATATTTTGTCAATAATTCATTTTTAACTGATAAACTCTCGCAACCACTGAACAGCGAAATTTATTATCGATCACGCTTTTGTCATCAGCCACTCTTGGGTGGAGGGGGAGGGGGTTTACGACAAAGAAGGAGTATGAGAGTTTACCAGGCATCAGGATACCGTTGTTGGGAGAAGAGATGGGGGCCAAGATACTCTTCTTTCAGCGAATTATGAAATGTGAAGCGACTCACACCGGCGGAGAGAGACGACAAAATCATATATCGCGAGCAATTACTCACACACGCCGACATTACCCTTATTATTACAAAGGAACAATCTCCGACGCCGAGCACGTCGAATCATGACGACGAAGAAGGCCCACGACAGGGAAAGGGTTCGGAGAAAGAAGGGCGTCGTCGGAGACACTTTGACTCGTTTGATCGCCTTTAAAAATTATCTCTCTGCGCGAAATCGTTATATAGACGCGTTGCTGACGTGAATGCCATATATTTTAATTTATTCTTCGATTCATACGAAAATACACGTTTTTCGAAATGACTTCAATATATTAAAATTGAAATGAATGTTCATAATGGGTACCGTTGTATCCCCTATATATGATAGCGGATTTCTGTGTGTATGTGTGTGTCCTTCGATGACGCTCGCGACTTTAAAATGATCGACCAGTCGATACGATTATTTTTTTGGGTGTTTAAAATTATTCTTCATGCGTATACACTTGACGTCTATAATATCATGCTTATGAAAGTGTCTATCGATTTATGCAATACGTCGATTATTACGCAGTGGAAAAAATATTTGAATCCTCTATACAAGTAAATAATCACCGATGACAGATGTCTATGTTTGTTTGTATTATAGTTCCAATTTAACCTGTATGCCGTTCAAATATAACGGCTATAATCGCTACACGAGAACGGCTATAACGCGAGCTTCGAATTTAGCCTTTATGGTCATTATAATAACGGCTATAATCTTATCGTGTTATCTTAACGTCAATAATATGATGCTTATTAGTACCTACTAACTGCTGGTTTTGCCTATACGTCACAAACAAATAACAAATGAACTATTTTGATTTTATTAATTAAATATTAAATATTCAAACCGGATACGGGCATCGACTTTAAAATAAACACATACATAAGTCATTAACATCGGGCCTATATACTAGAAATTAAATAAATCAAGAAATATTCAATATCGGAATCGTTAAATATCAAAGCTTTTAATTCAATATCCGCTCTGAATAATGCACAAAATCATCAAGGGGAAATCTAAGGTGGTTTGACAGCGAAGAGTACATCAGTTTATTTATCGCGTCTTTGTTCCGGCGCCGAAGCGGAGCCGAAAAGATTCCGGATCAAATTTAATTTATCAACCGATGTCAAATAACCTCGCCCCCGTAAACAAAGATATGAACGCCGATATATAGTCGCTATCGGGGTTCGTCTCCGCTCCCGCCCACCACCCCATCGCGGGCTATAATATAACCCCATCGTCAAAAGAAACGGCCGTGGACTCGGAGGAGCGAGACTCGATGGTGGCCGTGCTAAAAGGGTGCACAATTCCGCTTGTCAATCTGCGACGATCGTTTTTCATTAGCTGCAAGCTGATATTGCTGTCAAATTTAGCATGCGAGATTTATCGCGGATGAGACAGTGCCGGGCCGAAGGCTCCCATGCGAAATTATGCAACGGATCAAACGCGCGTGGTGTTTCTTCTCGAGAATTCCTTTGAGAAGAATGACGAATTCGAGAATTTTCATTTGACGGGAAACTTGAAAATTTTTTGAGAAGTGAGATTTATAAAAGGATTTTCTAAAATTTTCGTGCTAGATGTTTGGAAATATGTATAATTTCTTCCAAGGATGATAAGATTTGAATGTCAAAAAATTTGACATTATATTTGCTAACATTGGCTGCCCGATGCCGGAAAAGTCGATGCCTGTACCCGATTTGAATATTTAATTAATAAAATCAAAATAGTTCATTTGTTATTGTCACCATTACGAATACGTACATGTAGGTAAAGCCAGTAGTTAGCGAGTAATAAGCATCATATTATATATAGACGTTAAATGTATACGCATAAAGACCATATTAGAATCAATACTATAAAAAGTCGCAAGCGTCATTCGAACAGACGGACGAACAGACACAGAAATCCGTAATTATATATAGGGAATAATCTGTTCTGATACGAATAATTCGTTCGGCATGGAAATCGGCAAATTGCGACATTATTTAGGGCTAGTTTCGTTAATCTGAAAAGGTTTCTTTTTTGTAAGATTTACTAAAAGTTTTCAGGAGTCGATTATATATAATACAATAGAGCTCAAATTTTGTTCATTATTTGATTTTCTGAATCAAATTATTTTCACAAGTTAACTTTTGTTTCATTGTCAATTGATCAAACTAACATTGACACTAAAAATAGGTTTTAATATAATTTTATTTTAACAATAATTAAATTTGTAGTACTTGAATTCGTTTGTCAATTGTAATCCCATTTTATAATAAGACATGAATTCAGCGGCTCGGCAGTAAATAGTGCTAAGCAACATTTGTCACTTTTGGAGATATTAAGAATAAAAGTTTTCAAAAAAAAGTTTACGTGCATTTAGATCCAAATAAAACTAGAGTAACCCGACATAGTACTGTTATTTTTTGAGAAAATGTAGAATTATTTATTAATTTCAATAGTAAAAGTACTAATTTTTGTAGTAAATAAAAAAAACTCAATTTTATAATTTTGGTACTTAACACTATTTACTACCGAGCCTCTCAATTATAAAAAAAAAATATAGATAAACGAAAACAATCAAGATTAAGTCGAATGGTTCATAATACGATCATGTAATCAACAAAAATCAATTAAAAGATAATTAAATTAAATTTAGAAACGAAAGGGGGGTGGGGGGATGATGGTGTCATTATGTCTGCGCAGTGAGGGGTGCGGGGAGGATGCGTGCGTGTGTGCGTACGAGCATGACAACGTTAGCGCCATCTGGATAAATACTTAAGGTGTAATTTCCTTAAAAGTAGTCATTGACGAGAGAACGCATATCGCGCGCGTGATGGGGAGGCAAGTACAAAATTAAGAAAGGGTTAAATTTTCCGCGTCTTATTCCTCCCGCCACCCCCCCTCCCGCTTTTAGGGGGAGGGAAATCGGCAAAGAGGCAGGTGGTTTCGGGTTCTGTTCAGAAAACACGCGGGGGACGATGTATGCGACTTCACCGCATTGTGCAATAATGTCAATCAAAATATTTACTGCCTCGTAAAACATCCCTTGTGTGAGTCGTTATTACGTTTTATTACCGGTGCTGGAACGGAACGACGACAATCGATATACAGTCAAATTTTCTGACATACCAAACGAATGGGTAAAATTCTTAATTTCAATGTTTATTTATGAAAATTATTTGTGTTACTTCGATATGGGTTGAAATAATTTTTTTTAACAAACCTAACTTAACCTAAACCTTAGGTGTTATGTTAGGATACGTTAGAAATTTTACTTGGTAAAAGTAATGTATCGTCCATGAATGTACCAACCTCCCAAGCGATGAAACACGTTTATACACGTACATGCACCTATATTCATTCGCAGTTTGACAGTTAGTCGTACGAAACTTTTTGTTCAGGTATCGGAGCAGTATCATTTGAGTATTCAACACCACGATTAATCAATCAACACAAAACCCAATTTCATTCGTTTCGATCGATGTTTTGAGTTAGGTTAGATTAGGTTGGGTTGGGTACAGTCGTTTCTATTTTGTATAGAAATAAACAACTGATGTTTAAACGTTAAAAGATGGATGCGAATGTGTGCGTGAATGCAGGGTACCAACTTATTACTGGATTTGTATATGTATGCGTTGGGAGGTTGGTACGTTCATGGGCGATACATTACTTTTACCCCTTACTTAATACTTAGGACACCTATGGGTTAGGAAAACAAAATTCAGTTCAAACCATGTTGAAGTAGCATCTAATTATTTATAGTAATAATACAAAGCTAAAATAATGAACACGATTAGAATTTGTATGTGAAAGTCAAAATTTTCAATAGAAAACTGTATACTATCGCGTATATGAAGTACGCGTATAAAATAACAAAACAGTTTTAATGAAGGCATTAATCAATGTGTGTGTACGCATTAGGCGTGGCATAAGATAACAAACACCTCCGGCTAATTAGTGAGCAATCCAACTCGCCAAAAGTCGACGAAAACCTTTCGAACTATCATACATTCGAAAATAATATCTAATAAAATTTACGAATTGCCGTTTTTCACAATATTTTCCGTGCGGAAGCACCGAAGCGATAATTGGTCGTCGGCACGCAAAGCTCAGATCTATCACAGTCAATTGCCGGATGGGTGGTGCATGCTAATAAATTTGATACTCGAACGGCAATGCAATCGGCGACGGTGGTCTTTCCAGACAAATTGTATGGTAATTCGACCGGGATAAATTGTTCGGTTCGAAATTTGAGATGCTATCTGGATAAAATCGATGGAATCTAGATTAGATGTCTCGAGGGCGAGTCGAGCGAGCAGCGAACGAAAATTGAAAACCGATGAGACTACGACGCCTCGGGTCATAATAATAAATAGATGCATGGGTTCGACTATTACCGCCGAAATTAAGCCCGAAGATGCTTATCTTACCCTCGGCTACCGAAGATCGAAGGTGAACAGAAGCAGTGAACTTCCATGGGGAAGCAACATCCGAACGCCTCGGGAGCACAACGAGTGGAAACAACAGATCCCATCATCGGTTTCGGAATATCGACGATGTCACCCTCATTAAAAGCGTGCCATTGTCGAGGAGGGATTAGTTGTATGTTCGGAAAAAAAATCGTTTCAGTTTTCGGAGATCATCTGTCTAATGTTCGAAGGGAGTGTTTGTGCTTTGCTAGGGAAATAATTGAATAGCCCTCGAGCAACGTCAGCGAGATCATTTCAATTTGTGACGTGGGAATGTGCAGATGTGCATATTCGTGCAACGAATAAGACTCAAGTTTTGAGGAATTTGATCATTTTCAATTGAATAATATGAAATATTCAATATTTCAACAATCGCAATAGTTTCAATAAGCCAATTGGCATATTTCAGAGATAATTTTTTTAATAAATAAAATTACAATGTATCAATCCTAGTTTTGTCGATTATAAATTTTCGGAAGTGATAAAGATTTACAAAATGTAAATACGAGATAGTAATGGAATCGATATTTATAAGAGCGGTTGGGATCGCGGGGGGTCAGAGATTGACCGAAAGGGAGAGTCGCCTTTACTATGATGGCGATACTCCGTGGGGATGTTTATTTGACCATAAAATAAGGGTTAGACCATAATGGGGGTCGGGGTTCGAGCAGTTCTGGTAAACGGATTGATAAGCCCTATTACAGGTAATCTCTGTGGGCTACTAGTGGATATTGATCGTGGGAAAGTGCTGGGAGGGACGATCGGCGGGGACCGGACAGGACAAATCCTTCGGTATAAGCCTCAGGAATTAAACGATTTATACACGTGCATATCCTTACTTACTTCGCAGTGGAAAATTATTGTAGCCGGGACGAGATTAATATAACTTAAGCGCGCCTCTTAATTAAAACGTATACATTTTTTTTTGGCGATACTCTTCTCGGAAAACAAGTTCGGAGGCAACGAGCGTCGTCGCGAACGGCCAGGATTGAGCAATTCTATTTACATTATCATTAATTAACTGTAATTTAAAGCTGTAAATTGCGCACAATGTCAAACGCAAGAATAATAAAAGAGAACAAGAAACCTTACGAGATAAACAGCTAAAGACAGTTAAGCATCAAATTAGGGGTGTTGGAGCAAGAAATGGGATGCCATAATTAAAAACGAGCTCGCAGAAAACGATTTGTTTCAGCAATTTCATAAAATCATATGTAAGGGTTTACCTCAACTAAAATATTCAAATCGTTGAAACGACCACAAGAAAATATTATACTTTAAACATCAAAATGTCAAATGAACATTTCAGATTCGTACGAAAAAGCATTCGCGCAATAATTACAGGGTAAACGGCTTACGAAACGGTCATCGCCGAACATTTTTCGATTTGATACGTCAACGCACACACGTACGCTTCGAAATTGGGTGTTGTGGGCGGGAAAACGACCCGCTTCGATAATGGCGGTCTCCAAAAACGGTCTTCTAGCAAAATCAACCCTTTCGATGCGGAGAAGGAAAATTGAGGACAGGGGAGGCGGCGTGACAAAACAGCGCCGCAACCGGGATCATTGAGCCATATCACGCAAAACAGGAGCCTGCAAAAACCCCAATTAAAATATTAATTACCCGCGATGGGAGACGGTGGGTGTTTGGAAACGGCGGGGAGGTGTTACGATGGTGTGACATTTGCCGAAGCGACAGACACCCTTGCGGTTAAAGTCGACGCGATGAAAAAGCGGAAGGGTTGATTTTTTTTGCGGAACCGTTTCGAAACGAGTGTTCACGATCGATTTGATGATTTTTTCGGATTTGTGACATTTTCAAAAGGTGCAAAACATGAATCAATTAAAATGAAAGTGTAACGAAAACTTTAGAACGATAGATTCGAATCGATCGATTGACTGCAATATATGTATGTATATGTTTAATCAATACGAGGTTGGCTCTCGGATAAGGTATATAGCCTAGACCTCTGCTAGACTAGACTAGACTAGAGACCTAGTCCTGCAGTGGGCACAAAAAAAGGGTCGACAATGATGATGATGATGATGATGATATTTTTAATCAAAAAATATGAAAATATATAGTTAGCAAATACGAATTACACGTATTGCGAAATATCGAACATGAACGAGGCCGCGGAAGCTATTAGCGTCGAAATTTATTAGCTTTCGCGAACGTGTAATTAAGGCTGTAACTAAATTATACACGGCGACGGTCAGTCATTAGTGGTAATTTCCACCCATCAATGGTCGAATTAACGAATTGAAAAACGGGAGTTTCGCGTCATTAGTTCCTCGTTTTTCAAGCACACCCCCGCATTTTGAAAGTCCGTATAGGTGTTTTCCAACTCTTCGTGGTGCGTTTTGTATTTTTGTTTTTTTATTAATACTCGGCTCGTAAACGCGCCATTAATTAAGATGATAAGATTGAACCGTCAAACGTGATGGCAAAGTTCAATTCGGACATGAACACCCTCGGGGAGTGGCCCCTTCGAGTGTTCCACGAATAATCTATTCGTGGGCGTATTAATTTATTAGCGATCATCGGTAGACTCGTTTACACGTTTACTAGTAATTAGTAATACTATATTGTCGACACTATTAAAAGCTCGTTTCGCTAAAAAAAAAAAAACAAAATAGGTCTCAAGTCGGGTTTTATCCATTTTCGAAAGGTCAATTCGATCAATTTTATTGAAAATGTATGAAATTTTTGATTCGATTAAAAATAAATTTTGTCTCGATATGTAATAATATAATTACGTAATATGAAAAGTTATTGCATATACGTTTATATACGAGATTTACATAAAATTAAGTAGTGTACGTAACGTTTTCCTAAATTAAATGTATTATTAGTGTTCGGTTTCGTTTTATCGGAGCACATGATCCCGTCCGGGTGACACGTACTGGCTAATGATTAATTTCCATAATACCATTATCAGTAATAATGGTTGGTCCCGTGACGCCCCCGATGAATGACCGCGCCCACTATTCATTTAGTCAAGACCACCCTTGCCTGAGGGCGAACACCCCTAGCGCCTTTCGATGGACAAAGTCCGAGAAAATTCAATAAAATGCACCAGTCAACTGCTAGGCGTAATAATGTTAACTTTTCCAAATAATATTCGACTTATAATGACATAGTGCCACCGAAGTTTGGTTTCAGAAGTAAAAACCATGTCCTTCAGACAGTTTCGGGTTACAGTTGTTTAACATGTGATTCAAATCGAATCAAATCGGTTCATTGGCCGAGGTGGAATTTCATTATGAAAATAGGATGTGGCTATTTGCAGTTGTATTGCATTGCGTTGTTGCATTGGCTGTTATTTGCAAAATATATAAAAAGCGACTGACGCGTCGCGTATGATTGTGACAATACGCGGCCTGTTTTATGCTTCTGTTTTAACGAATTTAAATTAAAAAATAATTTGTTTTAAAATTTAAGTCTCGAGCAACGCCGGGTGCTATCTGCTAGTAATGTATAAAAATGTAATAACAAAAATAAAAATAAAAATCAAATGACAAAATATGAATTAAATGGAAATGTGGTTACATTGATCCTGTTTTCTGTATTTTTACTATAATTTACGATTAAAAGATGTTTGTTTCGTTTTTTTTTGGTGTCAACATTGCATTTAATTTCGATTTTAAATCTTAAATATGTATTCGGTTCATTGTTGGTGATATTTTCTAATGGCAATGACTTGATATTCTCAAGCTCTTCTTCAGTTTGAGTATTTTCTTCCACAGTATTTTAAACACGACATTTGGATGTCGGTAAATAGACACGTCTTTTGACTATTTCTTATGTAGTCTACCTGATTTCAAAGATATTTCAACTGTAAATAGCCAACAATTCGCAATTACTACAAATGCAAATAGCCAATAATTCACAGTTACTATAACTGTAAATAGTCAATAATTCGCAGTTACTATAACTGCAAATATCCATATCCTAATAAAAAACTAGTATATAGGCCCGATGTTAATAACATCGGCTGTGAATTGATAACCATACTATTACGTAATATAATAAAAATTAAATATATCTATGAAAAAATATTTTATAACCGTGCCGTTACGAAATGCCGTCGATGTGCAATAATTATAGCCGTATGCGATTATAGCCATTATTATAATGACCATAAAGACTAAATTTGGAACTCGTGATTTTCAAATTCGAGAATGATGTAAATAGTGTAGCGATTATAGCCGTTATTTTAATGGGCATACAGGCTAAATTGGAATGTATTGAAACTCACGAATATTAAGCATCATATTATAGACATTAACTGTATACGCATAAAGACCATATTACTATAAAAAATCGCAAACTTCATTCGAACAAACAGATACACACAAATCCGCGATTATATAAAGGGGATATTATATATAGCGAAAAACCGCGGCCACGTATTCAATAAAACGCGTCGCTCTCTCACTCGGTCGACATTGTTTTTGTCGCGCTTTTATTTTTTCGGATTTCCTTTATTTTTCCGGACGGGCAGTACGTTTTCGCGACGAAATCACGAACGACAGCGAATCGCACACACGCAAATACATTTATACGACTTCGCGTGCACGTACAGTGAAACGTCCGTGTGTGCGTCGGGGACGGGGGGTGGTTCGGGGAACAATGCGGCCGTCTGTCCCCGAACTAACCCCCGACGACTATTGCGGGCAATAAATAATTCTTCTTTTATTAAAGTCGCCGAGAGATAAATGATTATGGACTGTCCGTAGGTGAGTAGACAGCGCGGAGGTACACGGCCGCAACATAAATACGGTGGTCCGGTGCCGAGTACTATGGATGCACCGGGTGCTTATTTCGGGGTGTTAAAAACAGGTTAGGACGAATTATAAAATTAAATAATATTATCGAAAAAGTATACTTGGTGTGAAGTTCGAGAGTGGCTGTCATCAGCACGTGTATCATTTGGAGACTTGGCGGCATTACATCAGGTGTTGATAGTTCCCTAAAAGGTAATATTGCACGTGACGAGAACTCCATAATGACCGTTAAGATCACAAAGAATATTTGCCTCGAGACAAAGTTTGACATAATTTCTTCTTTGCGACAAAAGATCCGCAGTATATCGATAAGTTGCGGAGGCATTCCCAACCGAAGGGATGCTGGAATTTTTTTCTTAGAATTGTTGCCGCGGTGAAGGGCGAGAGGATGGGCGGGATTGGGGTGGCACACGAGTCTTCTGTATTATTTATTTAGTTCACATGCCACGGCACCATTTCTCTATACACCCAGTGGCTTTTATTAGGCCCGCCCAGCATACGAGGGACAATACGATAAATTGCTACCTCGATAATTTGATGGGATGAAATTTTTATCTGGACCGCAGAGAGCGCCGCTATATTGTATTTATGCGTTGGTCAACAGGATAAAGGGCGATACTCGCGAATATGATGACCGGTGCTAAATCAGACGGACGTCGTGTACGAAAATTAACTTTGTGTGTAGGCCAGTTCGAGTGGGTGAAAATTAACCAGTTCCAAATGTAATGTGTCTGAAAATTAGATACTGAACGACGTTGATAATATCGAACAATAAATTTTTGATTTAAGTAATTGAATTGAATAAATCAAACATGAATTGCGCAAAAATAAAATATTTCGAGGTGATTGTACTTGACGGGGAGCGTGCTGATGTTCGGGCCATATACAATACACGAGAAAACAACTCGAAGCAATAAAACGTATCTGTCCGAGTAATACCTGAACAGAGGGGACGAAGAGCCGGGAGGTTGGGTAATTCTATTGCTTTAATAACAAGTGGACATCCCACACCAACCCCGATAAGAGCCTCAAGACACGGACGTCTACGTATTGATATGAAACACGTGTCGCACTCGAAAAAAAAAAATAACCGATACACATCGAAGCAAACTGAATTAAGAACAATAAAAACAGAGCGCAAACGGAGTCCTGATTCAATTTAAAAATCAGTAAAAAATTCAAGGCGGCGCTAGGTGAGGGCAAAAGAAGCAGAGATAGAGTGAGAACAAATCCGCTCGGCCACGTCCCGCGTGAAATATGATTATATAGAAATAAATGACGCAATTTCAGAAATGTACGTCTGGCGGCGCTCGCGGGGCCCCCGGGTCCGGGCCCGGGGGCGGAGGCTCCGCGGGGCCCCCAGATGGATCCGCGGGGGGCGGATCAACGCCCCGCACGTGTGAAATGGCCTCCGAGCGTACGTGAGCCCTCCGCCCCGAAAGGATAATGGCCGACGCTCCTCTGTTGACACACATATTTCAACCTGGGGAACAACTTCGGTCCGTTCTTAAAGGTGACTTTAACGAATCTTCTAATTGTTAGCGAGGCGCGAGGGATCCTTCGGATGGAACGCACCTGGATTCGCGAGGATTGTAGAAAATGGCGAGTCGAGTCGCGAACCGTTTTCCCGCTTTTATAGTGACATCTTTGTGGCGAGGCTTTAAGTAAATTAATATTTAAAAAAAAAATTCAAGTTATGGATAGGGTGACCATATTTCTCAGAAACCAAAACGGGATGGTCTGAAAAAAAATGCTCCCCCCCCTATATAAAAAAATATGTTGCATATTTAAACGTTTTTTCTCCATTAATATGGTTAAGGAAATATATAAATGTCTAAGAACCATGTAAAACAAGTCAGAAAGGCGCCGCAGACGAAAATTTTTTCTCAAATGTTTTACTCAATCAAACTGCTTAACTATTATAAAAACAATCAATTTATTTAATTTTTATCGATTATTTGTTCGATTTATCAATTTTAAGCAATTGTATAATCAAGGCAAAAATAGCGCCGCAGGCAAAAATTCTTTTCAAACATCTTATTTTTAGTAAATCAAATTATATCACCATAAAACTATCAATTTACTTATTTTCTTTGGTTTATTTTTTAATATTTTCACCAAATTTTTTAGTATACTCAGAAAAATAACTACAATCCCCTATATATAATCACAGATTTCTGTGTGTCTGTTCGTTCGTCTGTTCGAATGACGCTCGCGACTTTTTATAGTATTTATTCTAATATGGTCTTTATGCGTATACAGTTAACGTTTATAATATGAAGTTTATTACCTACTAACTACTGGCTTTGCCTATATGTACGAATTCGTAATGGTGACAGTAACAAATGAAATCGGGTACGGACATCGATTTTAAAATAAACACATACACATCCCGATGTTATTAACATCGGGCTTATATGCTAGTTAAATATATAAACCGGAAAAACGGGATAAATAAAAAAAAAAAAAACGAAAACGACGGGACGAACGCAAAATATGACAAAAACGGGACTTATGGTCAGCCTAGTTATGGATAATATAATAGATGCAAATTAAACATTTGACGAAATCATAAACGAAAATACAAGTACATATCAGAATTCAAAATATTTCATAAACGAAAAATTGGATTGTGACTGAGGGAATTTTTTATAATTAAATTTTTTTTTGTTGAATTTAGAGTTGAAAAGTTATTCAATATGCGCATACATTTATGTTTTTGATGAGATCGCACAGGATTACGAGACGAATAAGCCTTCAATTGATGCAATGTGCTCGTGCACGACATGCAGCCATTGCAAGTTGCAATCACAGCAACATGCATAAATAAATATAAAGCAATCGTGCACGGACTTTCTGGAAATATTTTCGCTCAGATGAAAAACGGTTGACCTGGCGGATATTTCATTTAGAAAAAAATAATATAATAAATAAATAGAGCGTAAAAGTATACGAGAGAAAATCGTTAGGTACAATAATAAGGAGCAGAGGCTAGCTGTCAAATATTAATTCCGTTAAAAATGGCCCCGGTCACAATGGAGCTGAAGAAATTTATCAACCATAAATAACGGAAAGAGAGACCGTCATCAAAATCCTGCGAGGGAAAAATAACATCGGCCAGGGGTAATCCAATTCAATAGATCACGATGAGAAATCGTGAAAACCTTTGATTCAACTCGAAAAACACACCCGATACGACCTCAGCGAAAATTAATCGGAAAAATTCCGGTCATTTACGAGCCGTTCATAACGACTTAGTATGTTTTTCGTGATATGATAAATAAGGCCTTTTAGTCGGGCAAGTTTTTTTTTCGCTTTTCCGGCCATCTGATGGAAGGTTAGGGACATCTGGCGGATCGGTATATTCGAGAATTAGAGACGGTGTTGGATGGAGGGTTGTCCGGTATTCGTATATGTGTATATGGGGGGGCGGAAAAGATACCAAATGACCGCTCTTATGGTGTGAGCCGGTCGAATGCCATATGTGGAAGAAGTCCAGGGGTCGTGGAAGTTGGCCTAAGCGCGGAGACAAAAGCGAATCCGACGTAATAAACCAGGATTGATGAAAAAGCGCTAAGCCACCGTACACCGCGTTTAGGCCAGCGGTTCCAAATGTCTCTTTTCGCCGTTTCGACGTAAATAACGACCGAACGAATGAAAAGACTGCACACGAGGATTAACGGCCGAAAGCCGGCGGCGATTCGGTGATAGATGATTCAATGTTGCCGAACAACAATGCGACGGCCAGATTGAATGCGATGATCGATTGCGTCCCGAAAATTGAATCGGTATAGGATAAATTTATTATTTATGAATGTGCGAATAAAAAAAAAATAGTTTGAGAGTAACTGACGCGATAAATCCTTATACTTTAATATAAAGCTATCACCATTGCTATTGAGGCCGGATTGGTCCGGTTTTTCTCCAACTTCCGACGATGTCCTGTGGAGATTATGAAAAATGGGCGCGTATCATTCAGGATCCGAAGACCAGATTACAGCAATCAGCCGAGTCCGAATGTGCTTTCATTTCCTACGCTCCTAACGGATATTCATTGAAAGGATTTTTATTGCTTGCGCGACAGCCTCGCGCTTAGTGCGCGTAAGTGAAGACAATTATTTAATTTTTTTCAGTACTTCGCGAAAACTGCCATGTTTTTCTCTCATGAATATAATATGGGACGGTAGGTTGTATTATGCCCGAGCGAGGGACGGGCGGGTCGTTTTCCCTGCGTTGAGTTAAAAATGATCGGTCAACATCAAGGGTCAACGTTTCAATATTCAAGTCGGGGGATCAACAATGGTCATGGAGTTGGTAAATGGTAAATCTTCGCCGCTAACAATAACGAACGAACCGCTACATTATTGATGAAGGGTTAAGGATGTGGGAAAATTTGTACGCTGGGAATATACGTGGATTGTTTCCACAAAAGGGGCGGCCGTAAAAACAATACAATAAGAGAGCGAGTGCTCGCAGAGATTTATACGGCTTTCTTTTTTTCATTTGCGATTCGGGAGGAAAGCGGTGTTGGATGAAAATGAAATTTCAACGAAATTATTGACGAACGATGATATGATACGAGCAAAGCCGGTTGCTGTCTGCCCCTTATCCTTTCGAACGGTGTAAACATTTGTTTTCGCGGGGACCGAACAATGGGCGAAAAATCAAACAGGAAAGTGCTTCAATTGAAGCACCGGTCTCAAAGCGGCCGCTACGCCAATCCACAAAGGAAATAAATTAAAAATGCTTTGATCGCGATCTTATACGAGTTTAATATTGAAAGAAAAGCGATAGAAGCAAAAAATAGAACGGGGGGGAGTTACGATCTTCACCATCGGGTGTGCATCGCGAACAGGATATGGCCTCAGGCTCGAACGCTCGACAGCTATCTATACGACGCAAAAGAGGAGAGGATAATAATGAAAAACATGTACAATATACGTATGTATTATATACAATAAAAAAGTAACTAGGAAAGCTCTTCGAAAAACAATAATGAAAATCGCTGAGAGGCATCGCCATCTAAAAATAAGAGTAATTTTTAATTATGGCCGAAGATGAAAAAGCGATCGGATCGACCGCACGAAGGAAGGGTACTCACACAAGTATCGCACAAAGGGAAACACCGTCCTCCCGAAAAACCATTATCCAGCTGGAATTACATTAATATGTCACATTGACGCTTTTCAGCGTCCAGCTCCTAGTCCGGGGTAAGGGGCGTCCCGTTCGCCGAGAGATCTTTGATCCATTGTCCAGTTTGGACGTGAATTGTTTCGCTCGGGTAATAAATAATACACAATGGCGTGATGGGATTTAAAAAGAGGATCCTGCGACCACTTTATCGTCTTTTGTTTGATGCCCTCCCTAGCTCCCGGCGCGGGGACGGTCATTGTCGCGGACGAGGGGGACACGAGCGCAGAAAAATGGCCCACCGGACACTTAGGAAATGTCAAACGATTGTTGGACACGGAATACTCGCTTTCGGATAGCAAATTACATCGGGGTACGATAATAAACTATTGTTATTTTCGGACGATGGCGCGTTTCGGAAAATGGAATTTTCTCGCGAAACACGTGAAGGCGACCCATTGTGCGACATGAAAGGTGGCCAAATGCGTGCGCGCCACAATGTATTGGTATCAGCCGGATCGACCGATGATAAATCATGTGTTGGAATAAACCCCGAAAAATGTGCCTCTCAAACTTTACGATCGGGACTCGGAAATAGGCAGCGCGCTCCTTACGACGCGTAGCACTCTCAAGCGGGCCAAGATTTTACTATAGGAAGTAAAGCAATCGGAATGCCTTGTTAACCGTTTTCGTGATTAGGGTTACGGGGAAAAAGGGGCTACTAGCTCTGACGAATTTTATGATTATTGTTTAGCGCCGTGTGATCACCCTTGTTCCGAAGTGGTTAACACCACTGCGCCGCCGGGACTTATAACAGTAATTCACATCAGAAAAGTGCGTGAGCTTCTACGAAACACCTAAGAATACGCTCCACAACTCGAATTCGTTATAAAAAAATCACAATGCGCGAATCAACAAAGAATTCGGTGCGCCCACGTTTGAACGAGTCGCGAAAAAAGACGATTATGTCGTTGCGGTAATTGGACACGTCGATTATCGGGGGGGTGCCGTTGGTGCGCCATTTCGCATGCATAAAAATCCAATTAAACACTTGTTCCTAGCAGTCGTTGGATGGCTGAGGTGAGGTGAGGAGAGCCCTCGACACGTGGATGTCGAGTGCCTCTGCGAAACCTGGATCGTTTAAACTTCGATCTACAGCTGAACCGAGCCGTGTGTGTAACACGAGTATGTCGCGGCAATTACGCTCCTGAAATATGGGACTGAACAGGTTTGGTAGTTCACCGACGGGGCTCTCGAAAAATTTAATTTCTTTCCAAGTGTAATTAACATGAAGGGTGGTTGTGGTTCGATTTATATTTGTATTTATTTTCAGGTTATGTATTGTTTGATCGCATGTTTTGTGTGATGTACTAATGATTTTTTTGAAAATGATCGATGGTTATGTCGAAATGTATATGTTGCAAAGTGTATTTCTCAGTTAAAATATATTTTGTTTAATCCACGTAGTTATTTCGTTTGACACAATGGAAATATGATTTAACTGGTCATAGTCAGACAATGTGTATTTTAATGTCAATTAACAGTGTTGCCAATGCCACTGGCGAACCGTCTAAAAGTCGTCCGTATTTATTGGTTGAAACATTGGTAGGAATGATTATTGTTAACAGTTAAATGTAATATAAATCCAGATTGTATATCGTTCCTGAATTTTTGAAAAAAAAAAATGAAGATTTACTCAAAAAAATACAAAGAAACGATAAATACTGTTGAGTCGAGTTAGTAACATCAAGTAATCAAATATAATTTCAGTAATTTTCTAAAGGTTTTTGAATTTTAAACTTTTTTCGATAAAGTAACATTATTAACATTGTAATAAATCAGTGATATTATTATAATGGCACCAAAATTTCACTTGCCCACTAATATGAACCATTGAACGTCAATTGTCCATTAATATGGACTCAAAAATAAACGTTTTTGTGTGAATGCCTTGTTGAGATTATTCTATCATTAAAATTTTTTCAATAATCAGAGAAGTAAAACATAATATGATTTAATACAAATGTTCTTCTCAAATATCTGAACTGTCAAAACTCATCTGTCAAGTTGAAAATACACTAACTAGTAAGCACCAGTTAAACTGTATTTTCATCTGTTGAAATATACCTTAACTAGACAATTTGTATTCAAATACACTTTATCTAAAACGTCAGTCAAAATATACTTTAACTAATAATACATGTAAATTTCATCATTGGAAAATCGAAATGAATATTGTAGGAAATTTAAATTTTTCTAGGATTGCAGACAAGTTGTCATTCGTCGAAGAATGGAACCGAGTTGCAAGTGCAACCGACCTCTCCACGAACCCTCAAATGCGACAATGATATGTAAAACTGCGCGTTGAGCACCCCTAAGCTCCGTAGGCGTAACAGTGAAGAGCATCAATTAATTCACGGGATTAATGATGATAATTAAATACTGCAAAACGACCACTCGACAAAGCCGACGCTCGCACAATAAAACGAATGTTTAATATTTTCGACGAGAGGGATAACAACGAAATCGGTATATTTAATGTGTGGCCATTGTATCGGAGACGCGTATACGTTTTATTTAGATATATTAACACTTTACCGACCGGCTACTGAAACTGCTAGGTTTACGCCAACGACCGCACGTTTTTGTGCAAAATTGCATTTTCAGCGCAACCTACTAAAATCGTTATAACTTTTTTTATTTATTAATAAATTTTCACAAAACTTTCAGAAATTATTCAATACGAATGTGTTCAAATGTTGATAAAAAGAAACGTACGTTTTTCAATTAATTTAATCAAGAAATACATACAAATAATTATATAGAAAATAGTATTTTAAAAAATTAGAAAACCACTGAAAGTACTTAAATTCATTTTATCTTAGGTCTAATAAGTTACGCTAAATAAACACATGAATCAAATCATTTTACAAAAGCTAATATAAAAAAATACGAAGTTTTAAAACTATCGCTCTCTCTTGAAAATAAAAAAAAGATGAATACATTTTATCACTAACTAATTTTTCATTCATTTTTCCTACTATCTTTTATCGAAATTTCGAAGTATAAAGGAAGCGTAATCGTATATTGACGAGCAAAGTCGAATGAATTTGAGGACGCGACGTTCACGTCCGCGATCGTCTGTGCAAAAGAATCCGAGGACGCGACATTAGCGTCTACTGTCGGTAAAGTGTTAAGAACGGCGTTTCGAAGAACCAAAATACAAAACAAGCGCAATTCGAATCGTCACGATGTCGAAACAGTTCATTCGAAACTACCCCGAACTACGAGATTAAATTGACGCTGTTTACAACTATCAAAAACACATAAACAAGATAACAGCAACAGCAATTAGAAGCGATCGATCCGGTTCGGCGCTCTATTGGAATGGCCGAAGCAGCAGACCGCAGACAAAACAGACGCCGGCCAGCGGCGTATTTAATTAAAATAATTAATTGACGCTTTCGGATGGGTCCGGGCACGACGCAGGGGATGAATTATTCCCAATCAGGGGCGGACAAACGAACGGGCGGGGGGGCGCCAGGTCCGGGGGCGGAGTCCCGCGGGGCGACCGCAGACACCGGAGGCTCCTGGTCAGGGGGGGGGCCCCCAAGACGGAGAGGGAAATCTCTTAGTGGGCGAAGCCGCAATCGACTGCAGGAAAACCGCAAGGCTCGATCGGATCCATCGGAAAACCCGGCCGCAAGACGCACCCGGATTAACCGCACGCAACACCCTTTGTTGTATAGCGTGTTTCTGATCGGGTTCACGATACGAGTTTCTGTTTGTGAATTGTTTTTTTTTTTAATAATGGTACTTGTATTTGATCGAATTTACAGTAAACCCTCCATACAACGTACTCATATGATTTTAAATCAGGTCATTTGCGTTGGTTAACACGTAAAAATTTCAAAAAAAAAAGATCGATTTACTGATCTTTATAAACAAAATTGAATAACTATAAGCCCTATAACGTGGTATCCATTTTGACGATGTATTATAGGAGGGTTTACTTTATATATAACTATACTAATTTTATACGAGTTATTTTTTCATGGGAAATAATCACTAATTGTAAGATGCCCATACATTCTCATAAATAATTTGTTCGTTTTGGAAATTACTGTTCATTGGAAATTAGTTGTTAATTAAGATGGAAGTAATAGGTATTTTTACCAAGAAATGCTATATCTATTATTTTCAAGTTATAGCAAAACAAAAAGTTTTTAACAAGAACGGAGAATTGCTCATATTATATAACTAGCGTTAAAAACCGGCGTTGCTCGGGACTTGAATTTTAAATCAAATTATTTTTTTAATTTAATTTTTGCGGACCGTCCCATTTTGATTTCTGAGAAAAATGGTCACTCTTTTTTAATAATACGAAAATTTTCTAAGC
>JAOXNN020000067.1:312555-324156 GCA_028571205.2 Hydropsyche betteni | reverse complement strand
GGTTTTGTTAAGAAACGGAAAACGATAAAATGTGAAAACCCGATTGTGTGAACTCGAAATGTGTACCCGATTTGAATTCAATATTTAATTAATAAAACCAGTTCATTTGTTCATCATCATAAAAAAAAGTCGCGAGAGTCATCGACACAGACAGATACACAGACACACAGAAATCCGCTATTATATATAGGGGATATCATAAAACACGCCAACTGTCATATTTGACAGATGACTTTAAATTTCACAAAAAAAAAAACAAGATTTTTTCTTGTAAACGCGATTACACATAACATATACATATCCATACTGACCTGATATCGTTAGTGCTCGTATATTTTGATATTCGAAAAATTTGCGCAAAATTCAGGATCACTAGATCGAGATTCGACTTGGTAAATCGTTAATACCTCATACTAAAAAATGATAATCGCGGAGATATCAATTGAAAAAAAAATTTTGATACGAATGTCAAACATTTTTCAAATTTCGCAAAAAACCTTAAACCTTTTGCGGTTTTCATAAAAAAAAACACGATTACAAAAACGTTGCGCAACACATACACAAAAATTTCAACATTAACGACAAAACGTAAAATATACCAATTCGAACGATAAAACATTACCAAAGCATAAGACAATCTCGAGGGCGCGGAATAAAGAATTAAAGCGAAAAACTTGATAATGGGTTAATGCGGACATTTTAGTTGAAAATCTTGAGGGCGAGTTTAAGGTTCGTCCTGAGGTGCGCTTCGGGACGGGTGGGTCGTCGTAGTCGGTAATGTTTCGAAGAAGCTGTTTGGGAACAAACATTAGGCACGCACATTTTCAATCGTATAATTAAGATGGGCGGCTGAGGGGCATTTTCGCACTACAAAACAGCTCCGAACAATAAAGTGGGCGTAGAATGCGAAGGGGAGGGTTTGTTTTACAGCCGGCTTTTGCCCACTGCCTGAACGTAAGTCACCTCCGGATATGGCTCACGTGAGATGGGTACACCACTTTCGCTAAACTAACACTAAATTTTACGGATTACCCCACGCCGTATCTATATATCTATATATGTATATAAAAATGAATCGTGGCAGGTATTTGGTATGGACAAAACTCGAAAATCGCTCGACCGATTTGTGTATTTATTTATTTATTTTGTTCGCTATAACTAAGAGGTGGTTTGTGAAGAAAAATAATATGGAAATTCATAAAGAAAAGCTAAAAAATTACGAAAAATGAAAAATGACGGTACACTCCGCAATCCGCACGACAGTTGTGTTAAATAATAGAGAAATTTCTAAAGAAAATCTAAAAAATGACGGTACGCTTGCAATCCGCACGACAGTTGTGTTAAATAATAGAGAAATTCCTAAATAAAAGCTAAAAAATGACGGTACAATCCGTAATCCGCATGACAGTCGTGTTGTGTAGAATGCATACAATCAGGAGCATTTTGTTTTCAATGCGTTTTTGAAATAAAAAAATAATTAATTTAACAACAATTTTAATGCAATCGGTACACCGGTGTGTGCGGAACGCGTGTTCACAACGGGAATCGGGAATCCGAACAACGCCGAGCACAACCACTAATACGTGGATATAAACACGTATGTTTCCCATCTCGAAATTTAATAGTTTGCATTGATTGGACTTGTAGTTATATATTGGAGACTTTTGCATCGGTTGAAACGAACTGCATTCCAATTCCGCTGGAGGAAATTTAATTATAAGATTGCAGCGGGAAAATAATAATGAAAAAAAGTGTAATTTGAAATGTCACTTTCAGGTCAAAATGGTAAACGGCTGAGATGTCGACAGCTGAGAGCCGAGAAACAGACGGCACTCTCTGGATTCATTTTATTCAATTAATTATACTAGAGATGAAGTCGGCCTCTGTTGCATTTAATCGAAAATTCTCATTACGTATTCCGTTTCGAAACAGCTTTTCTGATTGTAATGAGAAGGTTTTATAATATAAAATATAGTTTTAGAGTAGGGCGGAATAGTTTTTAAACTAATAATATTCCTGTTATATTATAATAATAAGAAATATACTGACATGGTTTATTACTGTAAGATTAGTGATGTATAAATTGAAAAAAAATCAATATGTAACTTTCTAATAGGTACTTAATACGTATGTAATACTAAAAAATATTATATATCATATGCTTTTGCATTAAAATATAATAGACCGAACATTAGTTTTATTTTGCAGTTTAAAATATACAGTAAAAATATTTATTTCGATTCATAATAAAATAATTTGAAGATAAGTAACGGTATTATAGCATGTACAGTAGTTAAAGTTTTAGATACAACAATAATATAGTTAATATTTTAGATGTAATATAAAAAAGTAAAGTTCGACAATTATTTTATAATATAGAAACGTTTATTCATAACTTATAAGATATTTTACGCAAATTATAAGTACTGAATACAGATGAATAGCTGATTTTGTACAGACAGTATGAAGTTTATTTTAAATTGTATAATTTATAATTTCTTATTTAAATAATTTTATTTTTTTGTGTTTATACTAACGAGATGTTGAGAAGTTTCTTATAATTGATTATTATTGAAACAAACTAATGTCAATTTCAGGTTATGTCTGTGTTGTCAAACACTTCAAATTCATTCCGAAATTTGACAAAATCAAATGAAATTTTACGCACGCTATACATTATTACGAAAAGAAACAACTAAATAGAATGAAAAATAAAATAATCACCTGGAAATTCACATTTTCATCGAGCTCCAACGACTTGATATTCAGCGTAAGTATGCAGGTTTCAGGTGCGTGCCACATATACAGAATATCATCACGGCAATCGACGATATTTTGAGTTTTGTTCGAATTATCAGAAATGCCCTCTTTGAAAACATTAAATATTTTGTGTTCTTCCAACGTAAACAAGGGGCCTCGACCCGCCATACTTAACCTCACAATTTTGACGTTTAGCAGCGGCGGCGGCGCGCGCAACAACCAAACAGCGCATTTCACGACCATATCTAAATTTCTTGATTCGGCTAAATAAATCATCAACATCATTATACATATTATAATTTATTTGACATGCAAAATATATTAAAAATATATTCTTAATTAATATCATTATAAAATATTTTAATTCAACGGTTTTCATAAAGTTAGATTTTTTTTAATATCACGTTCTCCCGAAAATAAGACCTCTTCGAAAATAAGCCCTAGCGTGATTTGAAGAATTTTTTCAATCCTTTTCCGTAAATAAGCCCTACCCTGAAAATAAGACCTAGTGAGGAAATGTCCGACAATGTGGTACTTGTGACTGGTTTTCACAGTAGTTCTAATTTGGTGCTCTGTAAATAAAATTAAAATTTTGTACAAATATAAATTTTTTAATTTAATTTATTTGACTTTATGTAGTTTGAACTGTTAAATTTTTGACCCTGTGATTTTTTCATCAATTAAAACTTTGTATTAAATTAAAAAAAAGCGTTTGAACTATTTATTTATGAGCAAACCATTGTTAAATGAGATATAACATGTATCATAAGGAGTAAAAATTATCGTATGCGCGAAATTTTTTCCTGAAAATAAGCCCTAGTACGATTTCTGGGTACAAAATTAATATAAGACCGAGTCTTATTTTCGGGAGAATACGGTACATATTTTGATTTTCCTTTAATTTTTTTTATTCAATCGATCATTCGCGGCTATTTTTTCGAAGTTGAATGAAAGATTATGAGTGGTTCTATTCTGACAAGATACATTTTACTCGTGCAACGATACAACTGCTTGTGACCAGCAAAGAACAGGTTATCGCACTTCGCAGGGACTCCCTTATAATAAAATCGCTATCTTTTAATTAGATTATGTAAATTTTATATCCACGATATTATAGGCGGGGTGGGCGGTCGGTGTATCCCATAAATTTATTAATCATTTCGGACGAATCCAGCGTTTGAGACAGAGCGATGTACTTTACTTTATCGGTTGCGACGATATATGTTTTAATATATGAATTTTTGACTTTTTAATTAAAAATAAATAAACTATAGTAAACCCCCCTATACTTTTTGCAGCGGTAACTCCATGACGTAATTTTTTTCAAAAAAATTCAAATTTTTTAAATTTGAAGAATTTACCACGTAAAAATTTTTAAAGTGCGTAATTATTTTTAGTATTTAAATGGTAGAATTTAAATACATTTTTCGTCAGATTTTTATCCCATTTATCAGAATTTATTTGAGATTGGTCTGAATTTTAATCGTGTTTCGGTCCTGATATTTTGGTCAAAATTTTAATCAAAAATTTCAGAATAAATACTGAGTGGTCTGAATTTTTACTGGGTTTGTCAGAATTTATATTAAATAATCAGAATAATATTAAGAACCCTAACCTAACCTATTCTGACTGTTTTTTTTATTATACTTTGACCGTTTATTATTTTATTCTGACAATTCATAATTTTATTCTGATCGTTTTGGATTAAAATTCTGACCAAAATGTTCTGACTAAAATATGATTAAAATTCTGATTTTTGCCTTATTTTTTTTAGTAAAAATTTTGAAAGAATTAATTTTTTTTGTGTATTCGATATTTTTTATGCCAAAAAAAACACGTACGTGATAATTTTCATTGTATTTTTTAAAAATTAAAATTAAAATAGTTTCAATATGGAAAATGAACAAAATTTGAAACATCTAGGGAACGAAGAAAAACGAACGATTTTTTATGCACTCTTTTTTTATAGGTGCGTCCGGAAACGGAAATACTTTGATGACGACGCCTCCAGTGTATTCTTTGCCTATATTATTACAGTGTGTATAATATCAGTTACGTCACGAACAATAAGTGTCGTTAAGAGCGGTACAAGCCAAGTAGGCGAGCATCGTCGAATAAAATGCCCCCGTCGAGAGAGTTGCGAGTCGAGAGTCAAACGTTGATGCTGGGTTGGTCGTCATCAACTCCAGGGGGGAGGGTGTAAGGACTCGGTGGAACGAACGAACTGGCTGGTCGGAGTTTTATGGACATCCACAAAACAGGATAGCGTTTTCATGTCCATCATTATTCAAATGGCGAACACGAGAGCTCCGGCCTCCTTCGGTTCGACTATCAAGAAATGTTGTTCGTAGTTGGTGTGTCAAATGGACGTTTCGTATTATTTTTTTAATAAAATACATTAAAATATGACGGAAAAGCTTATTGATAAATTAAAATGTACACATCGTTCGATAGATTTTAATTAACGCAACGTTTCGAGAAGCAATAACCGATTCAATTTCGTTATGGCAAAAATGTGTCGTTTATTTAATATCCACTCCATACCAAGCATTGGGGGAGGAAAGAAACCGTCTAAATGAAATTCTTCATCCACTCAAGAAAGTCTGCGATCCCGTGTCCCTGCTATTGATTTATATCTAACCGTGCGACTTCAAAAAAAAAATTAGAACCACAACATTTTTCGAAAATATTTATTAGTTATAAATAAAATACAAACTCGTTGCAGATTTATGTCATTCCGAGGACGTTTCGACTTGGAGGCATTTCTTCACCTTTGCGGCCATGGGGCGAAGCCATCCGGGCGTGTAATAAGGGAGGCCTCAGGGGACCCCCTTTAGAGATTTGTTTTGATATATGCAACATGCTCTGGGTGTGCTTCGGCCCATCACGAAAACGTAACATTTGACGAGATATCCAAAACGGGGGCCGGGACGGATGAGGTGCACGATGATTTATCGACTTCCATTACGGACGTGTCGTGCGGACTTTTATCATTATTCCACGCGAGAGATATTTTCTCATTAAAGGCGGAAGATAAAACGGCTCGTTGGTGTTGTGTTGTTTGATGTATATCCTGCGGGTTTGTCGTTGACTGTTTTTCCGATAATTCGGCCACTAGTGGTTGTTTCGCTTTTCTTTATCGTCCACGAATGTTTCGCTGCGTTTGACGGCTCAATAAATAATGCACTTGCTGCGAGACGCGTTTTGTTTTCGAGTATAGAGATGATCGGTGGGTCACTTCAAGGGGAATTCTCGATAGGATAAAGGAAAAATAACAGGTAACTCTTATAATTCATTCTTTATATAAATAGAATTTGAATATTACGAAAATGAAAGTTCAAGGATGTGTTCGTATTCTTATTCAATAGTGCATCGGTGAGGGGTGGTGTTTTTTTTTTGTTCTGCAACGAATATTTTTCGTATTGGTGTTGGGTTGCCGTCGTACGTGAGAGGATTTTGATGGGGAGAGTGGCCGTCATGTCAGTGATACATTCCCATTGTCGTTATTAATGACAACTCATCGGATCTTTGTCTCTGGCCGAGTCCACAGGGAAAACGATACACGGAAATTGTATTTTATTATGCAGGGGTTCGAAGGAAAATTGTATACGTTACAAACACAGTTATAAATTATCGGAATTCAACGTATAATACATCTCTTTACTATATAATGTGTATAAAACAGGGGGTTGTCATCGATATATACAGAAGTGAAATCAATTAAAAATATTTAAATATTATAAATCAGTAGAACGAGTTGTAGGGCGCAGTCAACTGGTAATAAACGGCAATCGTAAAGCAGAGTCGTTTTGATTTTTACAACTTTATCGCGCGAACCGCTTTCATGTTCGACGCCAGTAAACCGAAAAAGTATAAATAACAGTCAACGGTTTGTCTTGCAACCCACAAAATAAAATAGTAAAAAATTAACGACACAGAGGGTCGGGGCACGCCCTGATATTCGCACCACGAATATGCTTATTCCAAAAGCAAAATATTAATAAAATGTATTTGTTCCGTGTCGTACGTTATCAGTCCGAAGCTCGGAATTCCAGCGGACACATCGCCGCCCTTTCGACAAAATGTGTGCGTATTATTAGTTAATTTTAAAAAGGGCGAAGTTATTTATTAATGGCTGATAAGTATTTTGGGCACGCGACGAACGCTTGCCGAAGCTTCGGCGCTAATGCGCATTTTTTACGCGCCGCATATTCGTCAAATCAAAATTGTCATTAAACATAACGATCCGTGTCCTCGAAATATGCGTAAGCGTTGCCAACGAAAATGCTTCTCAATTTGTTCAAAATGTCGTCGTTTCGCCGAAAAAAGTATATTTAATATACTTAGAACGACCATACGTCTCGTTTTGGCCAGTTCAGTCCCGTTTTTTCGTTCGTCCAGTTGTTTTCATGATTTTTTCATTTTTTACATATTACCACTGATTAACAGAACAAAAAATAAATTATGTGTTTTTTTTTATCTATCTGCACCCAAGAAACACCTTATAAATAAATCGAGAACTTAAAAAAGGCATAAAGCAATGATTTTAACGTATTCGTTCGATGTGGAAAAATTGATGCTCGATAGAATGAAAAATGATATAAGCCACAAACCTTGAAGTACTCGTCAAAATTTCAACTAAAGAATTTTCCTGCACTTTAATTTTTTTCTAAATTAACCTAAAGTACTAAACACTCTTTTTGCGTACATAGTGAATAATTAAAATTTCATCATTAAATAGTAAAAGAATGTATAAATGCAATCCTAATCGATCAATTTTACCAAAAGATCGCAACCGCCTAAACACTACTATTGCACCATAATTTTTTTTATTAATTTTTAATTTATTTACTAGTCGATCGCGATCTTTTTGAAAAGATGGTCGTTTAGAATAATCTTTAAACTTACTATTTAGTGATGTTATATAATATTAAATATTCCCAAATTTTTTGGACGCGAGAAAAGTGTATCAGGTTAATTCCGGAAAAGTTACGTTCCGCTTCCGTTCGCGTTCCGTTTTGAGTCCTAGAAAATACGATTAGTGAAATTTTTATCGACCCACTTTTCGCGAGCTTGAATAGATTCAATACCAAATATTCATTGCCAATTATTTTGAATTTTCGATTCAAAAAGAAAATCGCGGCGTTTTCAAAACACGACGATCCTTCCACACAACCGATCAGCGACGCGAAACTTCCTCACAACTCGGTCGCGAAACTTCTAATAATACACCAATAGTCAGCAATTAGGCTCGTGTTCGTCGGGCACGCATAATCCGGGTATCCAGTGTACCCAGCCGAGTACATGTGTCTCGGCCGTGTTTACAAAGAGGTCAATCCTTTTGGCCCCCCCGCGACGGGGTAAGTAATGGCGAGCCGAGTTACGTATCACGTATGCTTTCACGTATACTTGCGAGTACGTGGCCACGTACCGCACCTGGCCGGGGGTAAATACCGTTAGTCTTGTAAGATGTGGGCATAGAATTTCGCCGTATGGCTATAAATTTCGCCAAGATCTTTGTTCGGGCTGGAGGAACGAGGAGGACGGTGGCCGCTCCTCTGCGGCTTTCGCGACCGTAATTCGAGCTCTAGGCACATTCGCTTGTTACTAATTGTCGCTATAAACATTTGAAAAAATGTGCAACTTTCATAATTTCATAAAAATTATAAGAACTGTGACTTTGTTTCGTTATTAAACTTACAATTAGATTTGAAATATTGCACTATCATGCGTTTGAAATGATAATATATCTTTCATATTAACTTTTTTCTTTTTGGTTTGTATTTATTCGATCAGTAAACAATTTATATTTTCGTTAAATTGATGTATTGTAATTTATCAATATGTATTAGTAAGTATTATAAGTGGTTAGTTACTAACGGGTGGTTCTTAACCGGTGCATCTCAAGTTTGTTGCAAATGCACCGCGAAAATATGGTAAAAATAGGAAATAGTTAGGAAAATAAGCAGTTTCATTTTAGTAAATATTTAGTTCAACTAAGAAGACGACCCGTTAGTTATCCACTAAAAGGTAAGGATTCGCATATAATAATTATGTTATTTAGGTACTATTCAAAACAATTATTATCAACTTAGTAGTTTTCCAAATTATTTAGCTCTCGAATTTTGGCATTCTATTTCATTTTATTCAAAATAAAAACTACAGTTATTTCTCAATTTATGACAGAAATACGTTCATAAACCTCGGTCTTAAATTAAATTTTTACAACAAAATCAATCAATTTCATTCATGTAGTACATATTAAGATTTCAATTTTAAATACAATAATTCGAATGATGTCATATTTTTTTACGAAATGCATCGGATGCAGGTTACAATAGCTTGAGATTAAGTAAATAATTTTTGAAAAATTTATTCATATACACAATTGTATTTTAGTCGTTAGACGAACTGTAGTTAGTTAAAAACTACTTGTATTCAGAATCATGGCGGTAGTTAGGGCATGGAAAAGTAACAACAAATTATGAAACTTATGTTTAGGCCCCCTATCCCCTATATATAATAGCGGATTTGTGTGTGTGTGTGTGTGTGTGTGTGTGTGTGTGTGTGTGTGTATGTGTGTGTGTTCGTCTGTTCGATGACGCTCGAGACTTTAAAACGACGCGTCGATACGATTATTTTTTGCGTTATAAAATATTTTTGCGTAAATATATTCAATTTTTATTTTATAACGTAATAGTATGATTATCAACAGCCGATGTTGTTAAAATCGGGCCTATATACTATAATAGTATAATATATTACTCGATCGTGATATACTTATATCAATTATTTGAATGAAAAAAACAGCATATTTTTATTACTTGGAATCGCTTTAAGTTACACTCTCCCCCCTAAACAATTCCGACTACGCCCATCTTCGAAATCACAACCGCAAAAAATAAAAATAAATAAGAAAAATCATCGAAACGACCATATATTTTAATTAGAGGCGGCGGATAATCCTAGCCTCGGGTTAACAGTGAGGTGTAACCAAATTGCAGTGTGTCCCGAGCAAACCGTTAACAAACCGCCCGCCCACCTTCCAGGCCACCGCTCCGATACTACAAGTGCCATATTATATGTCTTCGGCCGCAGGACCTCAGCCTCCTGGGCCCCTCCTTACCGAAGGTCGGACCTGCGTTAGCACATCTTAGCCACCCTTAGCAAGATCCGCTCCCATCGTCGCCGTTCATCAGTTAGATACACCTTCTGTTTGTGTATCATCTTGCAAAGTCATCTGGGTGTGTTATAAATTTCGTGTGTGCGCGACGGGCATAGAATACGTTTCGATGCAAATTTTCAATGGGAATTATAATATATCGTATATAGGCCCGATGTTAATAACATCGGCTGTGGTTTTGTTAAGAAACGATAAAATGTGAAAACTCGATTGTGTGAACCTGAAATGTGTAACCGATTTGAATATTTAATATTTAATTAATAAAATCAAAATATTTCATTTGTTATTTGCTAGTGACATATAGGCAAAGCCAGAATCAGAAGCTACCAGATGCCCGTAATCGATTTGAATATATTCATAATAATGTTTAATTAATAAAACCAGTTCATTTATTATTGTCACAATTACGACATATAGACAAAGCCAGATGCAGTACGTAATAAGCATCATATTATAGACGTTAACTGTATACGCATATTAGGACCATATTCGCGAAAAAGTCGCGAACGTCATCGAACAGACGAACACACAGAAATCCACTATTATATATAAGGGATGAGGTTGGTGTATGTTCGTTTTTCATATACAAATAATTTTGATAGATTTGTCGCTGTCCGTCCGAATTAAAAAATCAATGATAGCTTTTTTTTAATCGTCACACGATTCTAATACTAAAAGTGACGTTGTGCTAATGCAAATCTTCAACGAAAACAAAAATTTGCATGACCGATTCGACAACAAAACACAGCAACGACCCTTACGTCACGGCACCACAAAGCTTTCGCATATCGGCTATATGGGGCCGGCAGCTCCCCCCATCACCCCCATATAAATCCAGCCCGGCCGGGGGTCATCGCAAACAAATGAGGGGTGTAAATTTAAACACACACGCCCCCTCAACCCCCCCGGGTCGTTCTTACCTCGGCCGGCGTCTTAAGACGCTGCGGAACACCCCCGCGGGCCAAACTTACCTCTTTCCATTATGGCTCCAACGTGTACAACATACACACAAGACTGATTATACACCTCGATACGTACACGTGTGGGTTCCGGGTTGTGTTTGCGTGCTTTTCAAGATGTCAGCGTGTGTGCTGCTGTAGCCCGAGGTGCGTGCAGGCCGTTTCACATCAAAGCGACGCTCGCGATCAAAGGCTGTTGATCGGGTTTTTCAGACACACATGTGTCTGGAGGATAAACGGGATGTTTCTATTTTTATTTGAACGCTCTCCTCGAACTGTTGATTTTGACGAATTTCGAGCTCGGTTAATTCGACGCGCTTAATGGTTATCGTTCAAGTGTTTGTTCAACAAACATGTTTAGCGATACGGTGTTTCTGAAAGAAAATTTTCATTGCTATTTGTAGAAGAAAAATTTGCTGTATTCATTCGTTTTTATAATTCTCATTAAATATAATGTTAATTGAAAAGTAATATTAAAAAAAGTTTAATTATTACTTGAAAAGATGACTTTCGAGATTAGCAATAGCTGTTCTAAAAAAACCGCTCGTTCAAAATTCAATCCCCTATATATAATAGTGGATATCTGTGTGTGTGTCCGTGTGTCTCGATGACGCTCGCGACTTTAAAATGATCGACCCGTCGATCTCCTATATATACGTGTATAATTCTTCATGCGTATATGGTCTTTATGCGTATACA